>PVHY01011291.1:0-48523 GCA_004024945.1 Uropsilus gracilis | reverse complement strand
AAACAGATGGGACTATATCAAACTAAAAAGCTTCTGTACAGCAAAAGAAACAACAAAAAAAACTAAAAGAAGCCCAACCAAATGGGAAAAAATTTTTGCCCTCCACAATAGCGATAAGGGTTTAATAACGAAGATCCACAAAGAACTCACACAACTAAACAAAAGCAAAATAAAAGGCCCAATCAAAAAATGGGGAGAACTAAAAAGACACTTCTCCAAAGAGGAGGTACAAATGGCCAACAGACACATGAAAAATTGTTCATTATCACTAGCAATAAGGGAAACGCAAATCAAAACCACAATGAGATACCACCTTACACCAGTAAGAATGGCCCACATTAAAAGAACAAGTAATAACAAGTGCTGGCGAGGATGTGGAGAGAAAGGAACACTCTTACATTGCTGGTGGGAGTGTAAACTGGTCCAACCTCTATGGAAAGGTGTGTGGAGGACCCTCAAATTAATGAAAATGGATCTACCATTTGACCCAGCAATTGCTCTCTTGGGAATCTACCCAAAAGAGATCTCAATGTGGGTACAAAGGGACACCTGTGCCCGAATGTTTACCGCAGCACTATTTATCATTGCAAGGACATGGAAGCAACCCAAGTGTCCCAAAACAGATGACTGGTTGAAAAAAATGTGGTATTTATACACAATGGAATACTACTCATCAATTAAGAATGACAAATTAGACGACTTCTTGACAACATGGATGTACTTAGAAGAAATCATACTAGCAGAAACAAGTCAAAAAGAGAAAGACAGAAGCCAACTGGTCTCACTAATATATGGTACATATTGAAGAAAAATAAAAAAATAAATAAATAAAAGTCATGAGGAAAAGACAAAACAGGCTGAGCACCAAACTGAAGCACACAACAATGGACAGAAGGGAAAGGGGGAGGGGGGAAGGGGGGGGCAAATCCCTGGGATTGCAAAGATGTGAAATTTACATATAAATTAAAAAAATTATTAAAAAAATTAAAAAAATACTCTTTTTTTTGGTGACAGTCTATTAAAATAGCTTGCCTGACTTTATCTTATTTTTCATTTGTCAGTTATTTATGTTTATGTAACTTCAGGACTACAGTTTCACTCCTCCATACGTGTACATGTTGTCCTCTACACCTCCATCAAACCTGTCACACCAGTGCTTTGTCCCCTTCCTGCCCAATGGCCTACTTCCTCCCCCTTGATCCCTCTGGTAATAAGAAAAATTTTTACTAAGCCTAAGATTTGTTTTTTTCTGTATCTTGCTAGCATGTTTTATTGTTATCTATATTCTACAGATAGGTGAAACCATCCCACATATTTCACTTTCTGACTTATTTCACTTAATATAACCACCTCCAGGCCTATCTGTTTCATCTTGTTTAATAGCTGTGTAGGCTCCATTGAGTATCTAATCCAAGATTTCTCCATCTGGTCATCTGTCAGTGGGCACTTAAGTTGGTTCATTACTTGCTAACTGTGGACAGTGCTGCCATTAACATAAAAGTACATAAGTTTTTTCATATTAATATTCTTCAGGTATATACCTAACAGAGGGATGTATGAGATTTCAATATTTTCTTAAGAAATCTCCATACTGTTTTCTATAAACATGGTGCCAACTTGCATTCTTACTAACAATGGATAAGCGAAG
Source organism: Uropsilus gracilis (assembly GCA_004024945.1). Lineage (NCBI taxonomy): Eukaryota > Metazoa > Chordata > Mammalia > Eulipotyphla > Talpidae > Uropsilus > Uropsilus gracilis. Next base: position 46,875 of record PVHY01011291.1, on the reverse strand, counting down.
CGTTCCTTTTCTCCATATCCTCATCAATGTTTGTTATTTCCATTCTTTTGATATGAGCAGATCTCACAGGGGTGGGATGATATCTCATCATTTTGATTTCACTTCCCTTAAATAAGTGATGTTGAATAGTTTTTCATGTGCCTATAGACTATCTGAATGTCTTCTTTAGAAAAAAATGTCTATTTAGAAATTTTGCCCATTTTTCCCCATTTCTCTAACACCTGTTAAATCCTACTCTTTTGTTCCCTCCCCCTCTCCCACCTTCTGCCCCTTCCTCCTCTCTCGCTCCATTATTCAGCCCCGTTGGTTGTTTCTAATTTTTCTTATTTGTTTGTTTATTTTTTCCCATATCTGTCATATAAGTTAGATCATTCTGTGTTTCTCTTTTTCTTTTTAGCTTATTTCTGCTAATATGAGTCCTTCTAGTTCCATCCATGTTGCTGCAAATGACACATGTTTGTCCTCCTTGATTGATGCATAGCTTTCTATGATGTACTTGACTTTGGCATATAAAGTGGAAGGAAATCATGCCTCTCTACCTGTGTACCTCTCTACCTCCTCTACCACACAGAAGAAGGTAAAGATGTGTTCCCCCCCCACCCTAGTATTGGAAAAGCCTCAATGAATGGATTATGAATTTTAATTTTAGAATAAGAACATTAATGAAAAATAAATTTTTGATCCACTTGTATCAAGTAAACTTTCAGGATACGGCCCTTTACCTAAGAGTCTCATTTTGTCAGTTGCAAGAATTGGGTTTCTTGTGAGACTCGGGTGTGTATTTACTTAATTATGTGCCTGCTAATGATTCCTTTCCCCTTTGTCTGGTCTTGGAAACATACAGGATTTCATGGAATGTCTTTCATGTCCTTTTGAGTCACATTGTGATTTGCTCTCTAGCCTGTTTTGTTTTTTCTTTCTTATTTGTATTTAATGGAGTGTAGCTCACTGGATTGTATGCATTTCTGTAAGCTGTTCTCCATGCTTCCATTCTTCCTGGAACAGAAATAAATAAACAAGGTGTTGGAAAAAAAAGAAATTTTACCCATTTTTTGATTGAGTTGTCTGTGTTTTTGCTGTTGTTGGATTGTATAAACACTTTGCATATTTTGGAAATTAGCCCCTTTCTAGATGTATGGTGTACAAGTACATTCTCCTAGTCTGCAGGCTGCCTTTTTGTTTTTATGAAGGATTAGGAGAACTTTTTAGTTTGATGTAGCCCCACTTCTTTATTTCTACTTTTGTTTCCCTTGCTATTGGCATTGCATTTCCAAACATATCTTTGCATGGTGACTTGTGATATATCTCTTATGTTTTAAGTATTTTTATGGTCTCAGTTTTATATTCAAATTTTTACTCTATTTTGAAGCAATTTTTAATGTAGAGTTAAATTTCTTTCTTCCTCTATCTCCTTCCCACCTCTCTCCTCCTCTTCCCCTTCCTTCTGTTTCCTTTTCTCTCCTTTCCTTTGTTTGGCATAAGGATATCCATGGTTCTGAATACATTTGTTAAGAGACTTTTCTTTCTCCATTTTATGGTTATGGTTCCTATGTCAAAGATTAACTGTCTACATTTGTGTGGTTTTATCTCTGGGCTCTTTAGTCTATTCCATTGGTCTGTGTTTCTGTTTTTGTTTTAATAGTGTACTGTTTTGATTACTGTTGCTGTGTAATATAGCTTGAAGTGAGGATGTGATACCTCTGCTTTTCTTCTTTTTTCACCTGGTTGCTGCGATTATTTGGAGCTTTTTGTAGTTCCATATCAGTATTTATATAGGATATAAATACTGTATCCATATCAATATTTACAATTGTTTGGCCTATTTCCTCGGAAAAAATCATTGGGATTTTGACAGATAGGGAGTTGAATCTATAAACTGTTTTAGGTAATCTGTCCATTTTAATGATGTTTATTCTTATAATCCATGAGCATGGGGTATCTTTCCATTTTTTGTGTGTTCTTTTATTTCCTTTAATAGAACCTATAGTTTTTAGTGTGTAGGTTCACCCTTTTTGGTACATTTGTAACTGGGATTATTTTTAAAATTCTCTTCCTTTTGATACATTATTTAATATAGAAATTCAACTGATTTTTGTGTAACGATTTTTGTATCCTGTCATTTTACTGTATTTATTATTTCTAGTAGATTTTTGGCGAAATCTTTTGGCTCTCTCTATATATTATCATGTCCTCTGTGAACAGTAACAGTATTACTTCTTTTCCAATTTGGATTCCTTTTATGTTTTCTTTCCTTTTTTTTTTTTTTTTTTTTTTTTTTTTTTTTTTTTTTTTTTTTTTTTTTTTTTTTTTTTTTTTTTTGAGACTAGGTCTCACTATTTTTGCCTGTGGAACCACAGGCTCACATTGCCCAGGGTACCACAGACTCAAGCAATCCCCAGCCTCAACTTCCCAGGTAGATGGGATTACAGGTGTATGCCACCATACCCAGCTATTTTTTTTGGAACTAAGTCTTGCTACGTGCCCCTGGCAGGACTCAAACTGCGATCCTGCCCACGGCCACGGCTTCCTAGGCTGCCAATTACAGGCATGTGCCACCATGCCCAGGCCCCTGTTGTGCTTTCTTCTGTTATGCTTTCTTTTGCCAGATTACTCTAGACAAGACATCCAATATAATGTAAAAGTACACTGTGATAAGACATCCCTGTCTTGTTCTTGATCTTAACAAAAATGCTTTCGGATTTTTACCAGTGAGTATAATGTTGACTGTACGTACCTTGTTTGTGCCTTTATTGTGCTTGGATAAGTTCTGGTTATTCCAATTTTTATTGAGAATTTTTAGCATAAATGGATGTTGAATCTTGTCATCTAAGAAAATGATCATGTAATTTTTAACACTCATTTGTGCTGATTTGGTGAATGGAATTGATTTGCTTATGTTGTGTTAACCTTGTAGTCCCTTCATGAATACTACTTCATGGTAGATAATTTTCTTATTATATTGCTGTATTTGGTTTGCTAGTATTTTGTGGAGGATTTTTGTATATATCTACATCAGGGATATCAGTCTTCAGGTTTTTTGTTTGTTTTTGTACTATCCTTGTTTGGTTCAGGGTGATATTGGCCTCAAAGAATGTGATGGGGAGCTTTCTGCCCTCTTTAGGTTTGGGTAGGTAGGTAATAGGTCCTTTTTGAAGGTTTGGTAGAATTCAATGAACAATTCACCTGGTCCTTGGATTTCATTCTTTTTTATTTTTGAGACTAGGTCTCACTATTTTTGCCCTTGGAACCGCAGGCTCCTGTTGCTCCTGTTGTGGTACTACAGAGTCAAGCAATCCCCAGCCTCAGCTTCCCAGGTAGCTGGGATTACAGGCATGCACCACCATGCCTAGTTGTTTTTGGGGACTAGGTCTCGCTATGTTGTCCCGAGCAGGACTTGAACCGCTATTCCTAGTCCCAGCCGCTTCATAGGCTGAAGTTTACAGGCACAAGCCACCGTGCCCAGCTTCCTGGGATTTTATTCTTAGGGAGGGTTTTCATTACTCTTTCAATTTTTACCCAATGGCCATATTATTTAAGTTATCTATTTATCCTGATTCATTCTTAAAGAGATTTATGAATCTAAAACTGTGTTCATTCCTTTTAGGTTGTCCAGTTTGTTTCCATAGTGATATCTGTAGTAGGTTCTAATGATCCTTTGTATTCATGTAGGTCTGTGTTGCTATGAAATTCCCTTGTAATAATACTTTAAGCTCAACCTATAGAACCTGGTAGCTTGTTTCTTCATTTTCATTAGCCTCCAGGTACTTTCTCATTTTTTTTTCTTGAACCCAGCAGTTGCTCAGAAATATTTTGTTTGGTCTCCGAATATTTTATCTTATTCTGAGATTCTCTTTTTGTGATTAACTTCCAACTTTATACTATTGCGACCTAAGAAAATACATGATATAGTTTACATTTTCATATATTTTCTGACACATTTTTTTGTGTCCCAGTATATAATCTATTCTTCAGAATGTTCCATGTGCACTTAAAAAGAAAAAAAGAAGTATATTCATTTCTTTGGGGATGGACACTTTGTACATGTTATTAAGTTTATCTGGGCCAGCAATAAAAGAACTTAATTTAAGGCCTTTATTTCCTTGTAAGTTTTCTGTGTGGTTGATCTGTCTTTTCCTGTCAGTAGTATTTTGATGTCTCCAAAATGTTTTTTCCCCCTGTATGTGTATCTGTTAATATTTGCTTTATATAACTGGATATCCCTGTATTTGGTGCACATATACTAAAGATAGTTATCTTTATGAACTTGATCATTATGTAGTGTTCATCTTTGTCCTGATTGCTTTTTTGTTTTTGCTGAAAGTCAAGTTAATCTGATATGAGAATAGCAGTTCCTGCTTTTCTCTTTGTAATTGGTTTGAATTACTCTGCTCCAAACATTCACCTTCAATTTGTTTTTATCTCTTGATTTTAAATGGTCCTCTTACAAAGTATAGATGCCAGAAACTTTTAATCCAATTATTATTTTCTACCTTTGAATTGATAAGTTCAGGTCATTCACATTTAGGTACACAATAAACCAATGTAGTTTATTACCTGTCATTCTGTTTTATCATTGTTATTTTTTTTTTTTCAGTTTATATCTCTGCTCTTTTTTGAATGGTCTCCATTAGTGTATCTCTCAGTTTCTTCATTTCTTCTGTCTTTATTCCAGATATTTGCTAGTGGCTACCATAGGGGTTATATCTAACTTACTGTGTCTAAAAAAATCCTTTTGAAGTACATGTTGGTTCCCCAACATCTAACTATACAGTTTCTAGCTTTTACTTTATTGTTTTGTTGTTGATTCACAGTATTGTTCACTTTTAATGTCGTGTTCCTATTGCAACTTTGCTCAGGGTTTTGTATTTAATTTTTTCTTTTCTTGTAGAAGAACTCCTTTCAACATTTTTAGTCAATTCTTGTGTTTTAGAACTGTGAACACTTTATTCCATTCCCTTCTTACCTGGAGGGTGATTGGGGCAAAATCTGAGGAAAGTCTAATTTGGATGCCCTTGTAAATTACCATCTTTCTTCTGTCACATTGTCTTGAATACTATAACTTCATAGTAAGAATGACAATCAGGTAGTTTCAGATCTCCAACTTTTTCTTTTACAGAATTATTTTGGTTAGTCTGTATTTTTTGCATTTCCTATGAATTCTAGAATCCAATGTGTACATATTTACAGAAAATTCTTTCTAGGATCTTGCCAGAGAATGCCTTGAACCTAGAAATCAATTTGGGGAGATCTGACATCTTTAAAATGGTGACTCTTCAAATTCAAAAACATCTCTCTCCATTGTTTTTGATTTTCTATAATTTCTCTCAGCAGTGTTTGTATATTGTCATAGTTCATACTAAATCTACCCAGCAATAATGTGAAAAAATATGCAAGAGTATTGCCAACCAAGAAGCTGAGCTTTGGTACTCACAGTTCATATTGGGGTTTGGTCATACAGACGAGGTTGATTACCTGTGTTGTTGACCTATAGTGTTCAGTCCCTCCAGCCTGGAGTCAATACAGTCCTCACAAAAATCACATTATTAGACTGTCTGATGTAACCCAAAGCTTCAGGTACACAAAGACATTCTTATCAGGCAGCATATTCCAAAGACTTAACTATCCTATGTGGGAGCTGAGGGTAAAGACCAGACCTCTCTTTGGGTAAGGATAATATTTTACTACACAGAAGTTAAATCACATTTGATTCAACATTATTTCAGAATGCTACAATAAAATTGTCTATGTATCCTATTAAAGGGAAGCATGTATTTGAATTGTATCTGCAATCTTTACTGAGAATTGCTGATAACACTATTAATTTAATAAAAAGTCTATATTTTTGACAATGTTACAGGGGAAAAAACAGGTGCCCTCTTTGTCTTACTATATAAACTATATACTTCCCAAAGAAAAATTCAGGTACATTTTCACTTTTTTCCCTAGTACACTGCCAAACACATAACCTACACACACAGAAAACAAGAAAGAAGGAAAGAAAGAAAGCGAGAGAGAAAGAGAACTCAGTTTTGCTTTTGTTATTGTTGCCCCATGTGAACCCTATCATAAATTTAATTATGCTCTGAAGATCTACCCTAACTTCCTTTTAACAATTAAAAAAATTTTAAAGATACATAATCTATTTTTCTAAAGAAGTTAAGCTTGTCAATGGAAAAATCTCTCAAAATTTTGATACTCAGTTTCCGCCACATAATCCTTTAGATTTAGCTTTCCCCAAAGAAAGTTAGTAAAGGAAACATTTAATTTTACTAAAAAAATTAAGGTTGTTCACTTTAAAATCACAAATGATTACTAGTATATCTATAAGTGGAAGAACTGACTGCTGTTTGCCTCATATTCAAAGACAGTTTGAAGCCCCCATAAACAGTGGAAATTATGACCCATTTCTAAATGGGTCAGGATTAGTCATCACTAACAAGATCCGTTCAAAGCCACTACTCTGTTTTGAAGAGTGAATGGAGTCAAGGGGATTGCATGGAGCTCAAGATTTCATTAACATCATGTTCTATCTGGTGTAAGGTAACCATGCCCACAGTCTGTGGATGTGAACTTATCATTTCATAAAACAGAAAGAAAAATGACATTAACCTGTTGCGTTTCACTAACATGTTTGTAGTCAAGCCCTCACAGTGCAAAGTGTTTTACAAACAAATGCAACATTGACTATACTTTTTTTCTTTGTAGAGTACCTGGTTTTTAAAGGTATAACTCAAGTATGGTAACTACACAAAACAAACAAACAAAAAAGCAACTTTGTTAAAAAGAAATAAATTAAATTACCACCATATTTAACTAATGATTTCATAGAAATACTTTGTTAGTCTAGAGATAATTTTATGCAGTCATTTTATTTATGAAAGGCAAAACCCTGTATAATTACTTTGATTGTCAGTATAAGTCTGGGATCATTGGGAAAAACAGGGTCAGTCATTCAAAATCATCTAACAAAAATAGGTCATGCTTGTTTGATAGCTGTTCTGGTGATCAGCCACTTTCAAGGGCTTTTCAAAAAGCAGTCAGCAAAGATGAAAATTTCTTAGTTTTTGGAACAAAAGGAAAAACTTAACATCAAAGCAATTTTCTTACAAAGAACAGCAAATTCTTTTAAGTTATTCAATTTTAATTTCCTTACTTATGGCAAGTTTTCCCATGGTAATTAAAAAATGACCAAGCTTAAGAGTGAAAAGTCAGCACATTTTAGTTAATTTGACTTACTGGTTTTAGAAAGAAAATTTTGTAAATTGTCTTTTAAAAAATGATTATTATTCATTAACATAAGAAATATACTGTGTTATCAGGAAACTACATTGAGATAATAAAATAGAATGATTGTCAGAGGAAATAGAAAAAGAGCACTATATTTAATAAATATAATATCTAAAATGTCATAACATGGTAGCAAACTGCTGGCAAACATACCAGTCAAGTATCCAAATAGAAAGAGAAAGCTCCTTGTTACCAACTTATTAAGGAGATGCTCAAAACACAAGCTGACAGATTTCTGCAAGGTTTTCCAGGCAACAACGTCAATGACCAATTTAGGACTGAAAACCCAGCAAAAGAACAAACTGTGAATCACGCAGTCATTTGTGCAACACAGGTAGTTGCTTACACAGCCATGTTCACGAGTATTCACCTCATCTCTGAACATGCACCTAAGGCAATGGCTCCTAGATGGCAGTGTTAAAGTTTTCACAAGAGTTGAAATTAAACCAGAACACAGCATGTCTGGATTTTCCGTTTCCCTGCATGGATTCCCTGTGTTGAGCAAAATGATAAAGCTCAACACTCATGTGGCAACTTACATCTATAAATCTTTCATTTGCATATTCTTCTGGGCTATTAACCAAGCTTTAAGAAAGAGGCCTGAACATGGATGAAGCTAGAAGGAATCATGCTAGGAGAAATAAGTCAGAAAGAAAAAGAGAAATAGGGGATGGTCTCACTTATATGAGGATAAAGGGAAAACAAACAGACAAGAAAAATTTTAAACTAACTCTCAACAAAATTGAAGCATGGATCATGAGAGGGGAAGTGGAGGGGGGGAAGCAGGAGTGGGAGGGGCACAAAAGATAAGGTGGTGGGAGAACCCCAGAGTAGAAAATGATGTAAAATAAAACAAATAAAAAAAAACAAATCCAATACCTTCAAATCAATGTTTGTATTTCATAATTTTGTCACCAGGAAAACTTCAACAGAAACATGAATGTGGTAAGAATGAAGAATATAAGTAAGAGCTTTCTTGGTTTTAAACCAGGCAATAAGACTATTTTTTTCCAACCATGAGCAGCAATTTTAAGCCAAGTAACAAGAGTTTATTTCTCTCTAACTAAGAACAAGACTGAAAATTTTTACCCCTGAATTTTTCAGTTAAAAAAAGTCAAGAAAAAAAATTTACAAAACAATTCTAGATTAAGAAGTGTAAGTAAATGAGTAATGATTAGAAAAATATCAGACTTGAGCCTTTCCCAAAGTAAGTAGATACTGGTATCTAATAGTTGGTTATCCAAGGTATTGGCCTTATATGTTTTAACAGCATCATTTCTTTGTAAAGAAACAAGACAAAAGTCTGGGTGAACATTAAAATTATTAAACTCTTCTTGGGCCCCATTTATGATACAATAATTTCACAACAGAACTTTACTATACTATAGCAGAATTGTTTCAAGTTTTACATGTTAGAAGATATTGCAAAATAAAAATTATTTGTAACAAAGTCTATTTATGAGGCTATTTCAGTACAATTTGCAATATGTATTTTGTTTTCTTTTTTCTGATAAATTTTTATAGAGGTATAATTGATATGTAACATTATTTTAGTTTCAGATGACAATAAAATGATTTAACATTTGTGTTTTAAAAAGGAATAAAGAGAGAGAAAGAAAGAAAGAAAGAAAGAAAGAAAGAAAGAAAGAAAGAAAGAAAGAAAGAAAGAAAGAAAGAAAGAAAGAAAGAAAGAAAGAAAGAAAGAAAGAAAAAGGAAGAAAGAGGCCTAATCTGAGAATGCACAAGCCCTGGATTTAGGGGAAATTATTTTCCTCCAGAATGATTTTCCTCCAGACCTTATGCATGAATTGGAGCAATTTTCTTTCCACAATGATGATCCCCAGCATATGTGTTCAGTTTGAGTAGAACTATAGTAAAAGAGTATATTTTAGATCCCTCAATTTTTATTTTTATATTTAATAAAAGCTTTTCCCACCAATTTTGTTACTCATTTTCTTTTTGTTTTCCTTCAAAATTTTACTGATTTCCCATTTGTTTTCAAAAATATGTAAGTTTGGGAGTACAACCATATACCTGAACATGTGCTTCATTCTTCAATGTTGCTTCATTCTCAAAATTGATTGTACCTTCTTGTAGGGAGCATTTCAAGTCTTTGAAAGGAAGTCACGACAACATTCCCTATTGAATGAAGTGTTCTGCATTAAGAGCAAATCACTGTTGAGTCATATCCTGAAAGCAAGTCCTTACTTTTAGAATAATTAGATGGATGCTTCAGAAGAGAACCCAGTGAAACTTGTTATATTAATGTGCTCCCTTTAGAACAGAGTTTTCATTTTTAATCTAGAAAAATCCACTAATGGTAAACTTGTATAATAATATGTACATATAAATTCTCTTTGATATTACTGCATTGACTCCTGACTTTAATTTAGTTGCATTTCTTGAACTATGTAGAAAATTATGCTAAATATGAGTAAATCATAACATTTCTTATATAACATACACAGCATCCTAGAAATTTCCTCACTCTTCTCAGTATAGAGTTAGAATATTAACCAACCATTAAATGTAATGCATTTGAGCCAAACATCCTTTTTATAAACTCGGATTCCCTTAAATTCTGGAAGTTATATCATCCTAATTTCAAATAACTTAAGTTTAATTTTTTAATATTATTTCACACATATATTAAGAATTACAAGACTGTACTCCTAGACTATACAGAAAAATACGCCCAGACAGTTTTTAGATTAAATATTTCAATTTTAAACTCTAGTATGCAGCCCCTTACAGAGTAGGGAATATAATGGGAAGGCACCCCAATCAGATTTCTCTGACTAGATGTCATAACATTATCCTTTTCTTTTAGTTTTGGCTGTTCTAAAGCCCAGTCCAAATCACGGACTTTTTCTTAGACATAAAATGAGAGCATAAAGCGATTCATTTTTTGGTACAATATTTAATTAGGTCCTAATCCACGGCAAAAGACTATGAGTGCACTGTCCATTTTTCCATAATATCTCTGGTCACTCCTATCCTCAGTTCTCTACTCACTAATGTGCCCTTGGATCAGTTCTAGGAGCACATCTCTTCTCTCTGCACACTGACTCTCCTGGTGAAGTCACCTTTCCTCATGGCTTCAAGCTCAATCCATGTTAGTGACTCCTAAATCCATATCTTCAGTAATCACCTCTCTCTTAAACTCCAGACTTTAATATCCAATTCTCTATTTGACTTCCCTTGAATCTCCAATAGCAATTTCAACCACATGCCTGATGTGACGTTTAGATTTTTTCCTTCAAACCCTGCTATTTGCCTAGTTATAGTAAATAGCAATACTATATTTTCAGTTACTCAGGCCCAAAACATTGGAGTCATCTCTAATTCCTCCATTTTCTTTCACATTCCTTGTACAATCTATCAACAAATCTTCTCAGCTCTACCTTTACATGTATTTAGAATCTAAATTTTCTCCTACCCAACTACCACTATTCTGGTCCAAGCTACCATCATCTCTTACCGGGAGTGTACAGCAGCCTTTAAACTGACCTCTTTGCCTTAGTTCTTACCCCTATAATATATTCTAAATGCTGTAGTCAGATTTATCCTCATAGAATGTCAGCTCATGCCCTTCCTCTGCTTGAAACCCTCCAAATTCTCTATTTAGAGTGAAAACCAAGTCTTATCAAGAAATAGGAAAACCTCCTCCAATCTCTCCTCCCTCATGCCATCTGTTTGACTTCTGCCACCTCTTCATCCCCCTGCTGAAGCTACAAGGGTTTCCTCTTTCCTGTTACTTAAACCCTATAGGTACTCTCCTGTCTTACAGCCAGTGTCCACACTTTGTCTCTACCTCGAATGTTCTTTCTATAGATATATACAAGACCTACTCACTGTTCTCCTTTAACTTTTAACTCAAATGTCTCTTGCTTTATTTTTTTCTAAACACAAACTACTATATGATGTAATATATATCTTGCCTATCTATCACACTTCCACTCGAATATAAATTCTAGGCAGGCAGGAGTTTTGTCTGTTTTGTTCACTGCTGAATCCTCACTACTTTGAATAGTACCTGGCACATTCGATGCACAGTTGGAGAACAAAAGAGTAAATGAATGTCTTGTTATTCACACAATTACTCTAGTACACAGAAGATAATTGGGGAGGGAGGAGAAAGGGAGGGAGGGAGGAAGGTAGAGGGATGGATGGTTAGATGGACAGATGGACACATAGAGAAAACCTATAATAGGTGGGTGTTATAACTTGTTTTTACTGCTCCTCCCACCCCTGTTCTAGGAAAAGTAGTATAACTTCCAATACAGACTTACAGATAGAACTTTCTCACTTTAGGCTAAGAACAGCACATAACCATTATCATACATTTTATATTTCTCAGAAATTAAGTGTTAAATAATACCTTTCATTTGAACATCTTAAAATATGTTATAGAAAAAAAATACTGTAATTGCATTTAGTTAAACATGACTATTATACATGAGGAGCAGTAGATGGCTTAATGGATTCAAGATCTTCCTGACATCTGGCACCTTTAGATTAAAAGAGAAAATGCAAGGTGAGCCCAAGTAGCAGTCTGACATTTACAATATGTCATTTAAGCTTTAGAAAGCCTATTATAGCCTGACTTATTAGCATAAGAAAAAAGTGAAATGACAAGTAGACTACCAACAGAGTGCCATGGTGAACTGAAGGCCAGTCAGCTACCTCAGTTAACTTTCCTTGGTTCTTGCTATCTAGTTGGTAAATCATAGTTCATAGTAGAACAGATTGCTCAGGGAAGGCACTACGAAGGAAGTGGGGCTCACTCTTGGTGGTTAACCGAAGTGTTTTCTTGAGGTCAAAGTGTAAGTGACACATGTTCTCTGTCTTGACCACACTTGGAATGTAAAGACAAGAGTTATTTATGAGCTTGAGTCCCTAGAAAGTTGCCAAATGTTGAGTGTGACTTTGGTGCCCTGGCGTCCTAATGGCCTAATGCCTCTTAGCACCTTCAACCCTCTCTTCAAATGACCCAGACCTTCACTCTTCTTCCTTTGGAAACTAGCACACAGGAAAACCTCTGATTACAGCTTTCAAAGGTATATTTCTCAGGTTGTTACATGCCCTTTTGAAGAGATCAAAGCTTGAAATGAAATGAATGAAATGCAAATGGTTCGGATTTAGGGATCAACAGACCAGGTGCAGTCTCTGTGTTGTCAGGGGCAGAACTCTGACAGCCAATGCCCTGGAGACCATCAGCAGACACTCCCAACCCTTGTGCCCCAGCATCTCCTACACCCTAAGCATCTCCGGCACACAGCTGCTCTCTTTAGTACAACACACTCTATATGGGTCTAAAGTGTAAAAGGAACTCTAGCATACACTCACACATTTAGCCTTTCTTATCTGAGAATAAGGTGAGAAATTTTGATATTTGAAAGCTGGCTTGGGAGTGTATATTCTGTCTTGCTCCTGTATAGTTAGAAATGATCCAACGGTATTTCTTGCAAAAGGTCCTGTGATTGAGCAGAGTCACTGCACATCTTATTACTCTGAGGCAAAGATATTGGCTGCACTTGTTAACTAGGATACTCTTAAAAAAAATGTCCATGTTCTAGGAATATAAATCGTGTAAGCAAAGATTTGGGAGCAGGAGAAACTAATGTTTATCTGCCTCTAAACTGCAACATCCCCATGACCACAACCACCGAGTGGTAAATGAGTGTGATCTGTTTGACCAAATAAATAAGAAAATAAATAATAAGAACAAAGAAAGAATAAAGCACACGGAGTGGAGAGAATACCAGATGGAAGAAGGTAGGTGTGAGTTTAGTCCAAAATTTGTTAGAATCCAGCCACTTCGCTTGGGCAAGTACTTCTCTTTGGGAAACAGAAGTCACACTAGTTAAGTGACCAAGCTTCCTATCATGACAGAGTGGATAGATGGGTAAAGCACATGGGCATTCATTCTGCTTTAAAGGGAAATGTCTCTCTGGTCAGGACTCTAGTCATCTTTCAGAGGCTTAGAGAAACAGATTGTCTGAAAGGCAAGTGCATACTTGTGTTTCCCCAAGTCTCTCTTATTCTTTTCCATGACCAGATAAGTCACCAAGGCAGGAACCAAGCAAATGCCTACCCTAACCCAGTGATGGTGGATGTGTGATCCATACTTCACCAGTTTTAGTGACTACTCTCCTAGCCACATAGAAAGGTTCAAAGGAGAGACAGGTAAATATAGCAGAGCCTGTCTAATTTTTTCTCTCATGTTGATATATAGCTCCTGGGTAACAGAAGTCCTTTTCTCTAGAGTTAGTAAGATGGAAGTGAAACCTTGAATTACCTGTGGCTGCTTCCCCTGGACTCAGAGTGGAAACCTATCTACAGAAGGGGAATAAAGCTGATACAAGGTTAGCAGAGTTGATAGTGTGACACTGACGCTGAGTTCCTAGATCCAGCCCTGCCTGAAATTGTTTAAACTGAAAAATTCTTTCTTTCTCTCTAGCCTGAATTAATTTTACTTGGATCCTGTTGCTCTTGATTGAAAGAATCCTGAGCAATATACCCACTCATTTTTCAAATGAGAAAAGTGAAGTTTATATGGAGGGACTGACTCATTCAAGGTCACTCAACATATTGAGGACAAAATTTGGACTTAAATTTAGATTTATTGATTTCCATGTCATTGTATTTTCTACAATACTGTGCTTCATATACTCTACCTTACCATTATTCAATATTTTCGGAATAAGAGTATGGATCATATCATAGTATAGCAACATCTATTCATTTCAGTAAAAGATGAACAAGTTATTTAGAATTCCATTATACAAAAAGAGAGTTTAGGCTAATCAGTCTGTGTCCCGCTAAGTTCAAACGAGAGATCTGATGATGTCATGATCAAAGGCAGAAACCATGGGCTTGACTTTATACTCCTACCAATAGTACTATCACCTATATATATATATGGTAGGCATAGGCCTAGAGTCTCTCATAAATGTTTGTATATAGTTTCCTTATCCTGTCCTTTACACATAGTTGAAATTCAATAAGTATTTGAAATAAGGAAAAATGGAAAGGACAAAATACAATAAGGGTGAAAAAGAAGGAAGAAAGGATTTCAAGTAAAAATATTTTTCTATTGATTGGTAGAGCTTATATTTAATGTCTGGTATTTTATCACTCCATATCACTTACCTAAAAATACGTTCTATGAAACCTGGCCTACTATGCCACTGTTATTTTTTCTAAACTGAGCAGAAGAAACTGTGAGAAGAGAAACCACCAGTCAGAGCCTCAGACCACAAACCAGTCTCAGCAGGTCTGAACATTAGGAGTAAATGAGGTAACAGAAGATGGTGACACTTGATATCTGCCCTAATTGTAGTAGTTCCATGAACTGGCTATAACAGGGCTCACTCATGATGAGTAATATTAGACAATGTGAAAGTGGCAGGATTTAGTAACAATGAATAATATTTTAGAAAATTTGAATGATGATGAATAGATTTTAAGATTACTCTGTTTGAATTATTGCCTATTATGTGATGTATCATTCTTTATGATCAGATGTTGTCCACCACAAGCAGGATGTAGACAAATGGTAAAAATAAACTTTCAGACAGAAAATCAGATGATTGTAAAAAGAATTAGCTATGCGTGACTTCGTAAAAACTCAACTACTCTAAAATTTGATCGTTGGTAATCTTAAATACAGTAACGAAAGGCAACACCCCCAAAAGAGTACTTAGCATGGTAATCACACAATTAAAGGACATCTTTTTATCATTTTCTATTAAAATTTAGATATTATAAAATGGAAAGAGGGAGATAGTTCACTATCATCCACACTGAAACAGCAAAAATAGATTATTCTATTATTTATCAAAATAGAATTATTATATCAAAATAAAGTATTCCTTCAGTAAGAAATTATTTTATCAGAAACAAATTTTTTTCAGGTAAGAAATCTTCAGCCTAACTCATATGGTTATCTAGATGACATAATTTCAGTTATAAATAATATTTATAGATGTTTCTATTAAGTTTTATATTTCCAACAGAGTACATTATAGTGACTAGTTTTGAACTTCTGAAATATTTATAAGATTTTGAGTATGAAATTTGTTAGGATTCACCGATGGCACTGAAATCAGTTTGCTATATCATTTTTTTTTTTACTGAATTATTGTTAACATGAACATGGCTTACAGTCCAAAAGTAGTTCATTCTTTTCCTGAGTTCATACTTTCTCCATTGACTAGGACCACATTACCGCCTCTCAGAGAAACATTTTAGTCTTCATTTTCCCAGTCAGCAATTTACATTCTTTTCACAGTGTCTACAATAGCACCACATGCAATATTCCCCACTGATTCTTTAATTCAAGTGTTTGTTCAATAAATACATGCCTTTCACTGTTCAGACTCTGAAAACAAGCAGACCAGACAGATATGGTCCCTGCTTTTGGGTTTCCATTCTTGTAAGATAGAGGAGACAAAGCACAAAAAGAAATGAATAGATGAAAAAAGATTATTTTAGAGGTTGATAAATACTATCAAGAAGAGGGCAATATGAATAGGATCATTTAGGTAAATCCTTACTGAGGAGGTCATTTTGAGACCAACTCTGGATGTCAAGAAGCCAGCCTGCTTGCCCCAGTCTGAGAAGACAGCAAGAGCAAAAAGAATGGACAGGGATTGTGTAGAAGATAAGAGAGAAAGTTATTGTGAGCAAGTGTGATGAGGCCAGAATAGGAAGTAGGCATGGAGGTCTCCCATAGGCCATGGAGGGGAGAGCTGAAACCATTCTAAGAGCCTGAGGAAGATATGGGGGGGGGGTCCTTCAAACAGGGAAGTCATGGTTGATGCAGGTTTTAAAAAGAGTGTCTGGCTGCTGGTGAATGATGTATGATAGCGAGGAGCACAGGAGGGATGAGTCTGCTGGGGGTGCTTGTAGATTGGATCTTATGCAAGGGCATTGGGTAGAACTAGGCAATGGGGGTTGAAATTCAGCCTTGAATCACACAGTCAGCTCTGTGCCTGGCATAGGGCTACATTTACCTGTAGAAAAAAAATAGCTTGTTCTTTCACACACAATGCATCATATGGATGAGAAGCAGTCTCAGAAATAAAAAAAAAAGAGGGAAGATATCATAACAATGTGTGCAAGGATACAAAGAGAAAAATAGGTGGATAGGTGGGTTGAGGATATGTTTGGAGGTAGGACTTACTAATGGATTATCTGTGATGGGTGAGAGAAGAGAGAAGTCTATGGTGGGCCTGAAACCCATGGGATCAGGTGCTATCACTGACAGAGCTGGGAAAAATTGGGAGTAGACCAAGTGTTTCAGGGAGGGAGGGCAAAATTTCAGTTTGGGGCTAGGTTTAATTTAAGGTACATGTTAGGTTCTAACTACCAGTTGAAGGAACTTGTGATTCCATAAAACAGAATTTGGAAGCTAAGAAATCATAGCTTCTTTTCAGATCATCCTATGATTTTTCATCCATTGTGGCTAACAGGACAGGTGGAGGGAGGGGATCAGAGTTAGTCCTATCTCCTATTCTTCATCTGACAGAAGAATTTATACAAGGTCAACAGCTCAGGTTTCTGCTTCCCACTCTGCTCTCCCCTGAGATGGTGGGAGCCCTAGCAGGGCTGAGGAGTTTTTGTAGCTCCTGGTGTCCTCAGCCTCCTCTGGACTCTATGGCAATGTGCTTTATATGAACGACTCTGGTCGCTGCTCTTCCTACTGCCATTCACTGCTGAATGTGGCAGTCAGTGAAAGTTCAGTGAAGTTTCTGAGGCTCCCTGGTTCATTCAACTTCACGTCAGCTGCCGAGTGGGGTACTGAAGATACACTGGAAAGGACAGAATGAAACCTCTTCTAAAGGAGCATTAGTTTAAAAACTTCATAAGATCATGTCACCATTTGTAATTAAGATGATTCTCTATTCAGTAAATGCTGTGCGGTTTGAGCCAAACTGAAACCCAATCGGGATGACTGAAGTAATAAACACTGGCTATTGGAGATCCCCCACTGTTACTAAGAACTTCTAGAGGTACTCCACAGATCCTTCTGTCTGCCTTTTATGTATCATGAGGAACAAAGTGACTATTTCTTTCTTTTCTTTGCTTATCTTTGTCTGAAATCAACTTGGAAAATGCATCAGTCTTTCATTCTTTTAGGCAGACAGTAAAGCATGTGGTTTTGTGGGTGAGACCTCTGTTGGGTCCTTGGCTTGGTGTCCCAGATATTCTGGAGATGGTAGAAATGTAACCAGAGGTAGAGTTTTCTTCTGCACCCAAAAGAGTGTTGAAATAAACCCTTGGGATACGGATGATTCCCATGGCCTGCTTCCCTTCTACACAATGACTTGGAGTACCTGGTGCCTACCACCCCTATCTAGACCTTCATTTACAACTGTGATTATGGCCAGAGTAGGAATTTTATTATTTCCTCTATTCCCTTTTATTCAAACTAAGATTATCTACATTATGGAAATAATCTGTGAATGGTGTTTTAGTTCACAGAATAACCTGTCTACCTGACTGGCCAGCCTGAGAAAACTGGCAGAGTGAGAAAAATGAAAGAACATGGGCTGAATCCTTCTTGCCTCTCCCAATCAGAATGACCCTGGAGGTCTAAGTAGTCTGGTGTGTTGTAGTGCTGGTAGAGAAAAACCTGCTCTGAAGAAGACTGAGTCTGGGATGAAGAAAAAAAAATTATTTCAAAGCATTTCATCCAAGGGAGCAGAATGGAGAGGAGGGAACAGAGAGGACAAAAGTCTGTATTGAGGGACAACAAAATGAGTTACAGATCTGAGGGGGTACACAGGAAGTGGATCCTACTGCTATTCCTAACGTGCAGACTTTTAGAGCACAGAGCTCCCTTTGAGATGAACTCATCCTTTTCAACTCTGTGTCCAGTGAGCCAGAAAATCCTGGAAATGAAAGGGAACTGCTTATAGTACTAAGCACTGCCTTAACTTTCTCATCCAAAAATTTCAGGTAGCCTTTCTCAAAGAATTAGTGTGAGATTTCAAAGGAGATAACAAGGCATGAGGAGAAACAACATTTGACATTTTTGTGTGTCTTCTACCAAAAGTACCTAGAAATAATAAGCACAAAATATGTAATTCAAGAGTTGGGTCATAGAAAAGGTTAAAAGAATTGTGAGTAAGAACTGAAATGCTTTCCATAGTTTTAAACTCTGTATGAAAAATCAAACTAATGGCATCTAGGTCTAAAATACTGTTTTTAGGCTATTTGTTTTTATGTAAAATCTTCTTTAAATTCACATGAAAACAACCCAACCTATACCAGATAAAAATTATGCATTCCAAGTGGAGACTAGAATAAAGACTTCCTTATTAGATGGCCCTAAATGAACTCTATCTGTTGGTGTTCATGCTCTTGTTCACTCCTTTCCCCGTAAGCATGAAGTGCACCTAATGAAAGGATGTGATTAAATAACAAAAGA
Organism: Uropsilus gracilis; assembly: GCA_004024945.1. Lineage (NCBI taxonomy): Eukaryota > Metazoa > Chordata > Mammalia > Eulipotyphla > Talpidae > Uropsilus > Uropsilus gracilis. The sequence continues at coordinate 28,148 of PVHY01011291.1, read as the reverse complement.
TCATGACCTCCAGCTTATCAACAGACCCCCACTACTGGCTTCACAGCTTTTGCACCCTGATGAAGCCACTGCCACATAGGAGAAACCCATAGGAACCAATCATACTCTCCAGCCAGGAGAAACCCATGAGAACTGATCATAATCTCCAGTCAGGGAGGGATAAGGTCCTTAGTTCAGCAATCTGTTAGGAACTGAATCCTGTCAAAACCTTGTGGGCTTGGAAAAACACTCTCTAACTAGTTGAGCCTTTGGATGAAAGAACATATCTTCTGTCAACATTACATTGAAGCCTTCTACAAGATCATAAAGCAGAAGGCTTGGTTAAGTCACATCCCAATTCTTAACAAAGCTATGAGATAATGAAGATGAGTTGTTGTAAGTTGCTAAGCTTGAGACTAATTTGTTAAGCATCAACAAATAACCAATACACTAACCTTGTCATCTTAAGAGGTTCAGTGTGAATGATGTAAGTGGGAATAGAGTAAGGAAGTTTGGTCAGCCAGCATGCCATGAGTCACCTGGAGGTAGCTGCAAGGATCTCCATTGTACTACCTCCAGGGAGCTAAAATAGAGCAAGTTACAAGAGAAGGCATGAGCAGAAACATAATTTGTCTTTTTTGTGTGTGTCTTCTACCGAAACTACTTAGAGCAGGTACTGGAGACAGGGAGTGGAGTATCCTTCTTATAATCATACCTTTTAGTTTACAGAGGGCAGAACTTGTTTTCTAGGAGAGGACTCCGTGAGGTAGGAGATGGCTGAGATGACAGAGGTTCTATGGCATCAATTGTCCAGCTTCAAGAAGATAGAGTTCTTACTCGTGAAATAAGGTTTCGCCCAAGAAACTCTCAATACTGCTTGGAACACCACCCTTATCTTGAACAAATGATTGTATATCTAAGATTAATGAAAAGCTCACATCTGAATTTTTCTTCTGTTGTTGTGGACTAAAAGAATTTATGCTGCCTTTCAGTGTATTTTCATCGCACCTGTCAGAATGCAATGTCTCAGCTACCAATCCCTATTTTCTTTCTAAAGATTTATTCATATACATCAGAGGAAAAAAATACTTACCAGATATATAAAACACTCAGCAGTTTATATGGAAAATTCAGAGCAAATAACCCCGAGTGAAGATGCACTCTATAAGAGTTTCTCCCACCCTTTTACCCTGTATAGACTTTTTACATTTTTTATTCTAACATTGCAATGATAAAGTAAGATCAAACTGCTATGAAAAGGAAGCAATGCCTACAGTTCTTGAAGCTAAAAATACATAGCTGCACAATCGAAACAGCTAATGGAATCCAGGTAGCAGTGAGCAATAAAAAGGAATCAGTACTCCTTGGAGAATTCATCGATCCTAGAACCAAAACAGAAAATAGACAAGATGAGATTGGGATATCTTTTAGTACCAGACAGAAATAGTGTTCAAAAAATCAAAAACAAGAATGCCACCACAAGGGATTGAAAGGGATATAGGCTACAACTGAAAAAAGTTTTCAAATGTTCGAAGCTGGAAGAATTCGAGCAACTAAATGAAGCCATTTTGGATTGCAAGCTGAAGTGTGAAATCGGTATCAATGAGTCTACACTGATATAAATAATTGAAAAGATTTAAAAAGCCCAGGGAAACAAATTTCCTATGCAGAAGAATTTCAAATAATTTACAGAGATACTCAGTCCTTCAGGTTGTAGGACCTAACTCCCCACTCTCTATGTGTGGACTTATATGGTGGTTTCTTCCAAAGAGATCAGTAAGAAAGGGGGAAACAGTGACATTACAATGATGAAATCTGACAAATACCACCTCAGGCAGGTGATGAAGGACAAGTCATGTTGATATATGCCTTTCTGATAGGATATGATGAAAGTGATACTTTTATGCTCTTCCTCCTAAAACACATAACCCCATTCTAATTATGAGAAAAATATCAGGCAATTATGGGACTATCTAGAGAATACCTGATTTAGTATTTCCAAAAATTGTCAAGGTCATCAAAAACAAGGATGATCTGAAAAGGTCACAGCCAAAAGGAAACCAAAGAGATATAAAATGACCAGGTGTAATATGGTATCCAAGTAATAGGAGATCCTGGAACAGAAAAAGGACACTAATTGAAAACCAGGAAATCTGAATAAAAGCTTCAGTTAATAGTATCTCACTTTTGGTATATTAACTGTAACAAACATGCCACCCTAATGTAAGATGATAATAATAGGGGAAACTTGATAGTAGTATATAAGATAGTAGTATATAAGATTTCTGTTCTGTATTCATAATGTTTGATAAACCTAGTTTTGATAATAAAATCAGCTTGAGTAAGTTTTATACTATATGTTAATAAATAATGTATTAGAGACCAAAAGTAAAAAAAAAAAAAAAAAGGAAACAAAAATATAGGCTAGACGAGAAACTCGTTTGGCAGTGGGTATCAAATTTTAGAGAAAGAAAAGTTGGATGACTCTATCCAGAGTGGAACAATTTTAGTAAAAGCTAGAGTTTAGTAAAAGCTAGGGGAATTTTAAATCAATTCCATTTAACTTCAGCGAAAAACTTCAAGGTCTTTTTGTGAGACTTTCTAATGTTTATATCATCATTACCATTTTAATAAAAAGTGTAAAAATAAAAAAATAGTGCAAGGTGGGTCTCATGAGTGTGTTACATACTTTAGGACTACATGTTGAAATTTTAAAATATTCAAATAAAGTATTTATTGGTTTAAAAAAAACAATTCAACAAAGGATGTAAGCAACAGATTGGAGTTCTTCAGAGAACTGAATTGGAAATCAAAAGTCCTAATCTAGAAGTCTTCCCAACATCAAGAATAATATGAAATGTAAGGAAAAAAACAAGAGCATTGAAAAATAGGTTAGGAGATATCCATGTCTATTCTATGTGAAACATAAGGGTTTTTTTCTCAGAAAGAAAAAAACAGGTTGGCGAGCACAGAATAATAGAATACTGAAGAAAGGTTGTAAGGGTTGCATGTTGGTCAGGAATAATAAAGAAATAGCCACAACTAGCAAATCTTGGTGACATTTCTGACTATTCAGGATGTATGTAGGTCATGAGGACAGGAAGAATCAAAAAGAGGTTTCGTACAGAGGAAAAAACAATAAGAATTTCATTAAAGAAGAAACCAAAAGTGAAATTACAGGTAATTAAGGAACTGACAAGAAAATTATATGCCAAAATCTTAGCGATGCTGCCCAGACTGTTCGAAAAAGACTCCCCACCTACTGATTGCTATGTGATGCTGGGAAGCTCTGATTCCTCATCCTTAAATAGTAGCAGACACTTCCAAAGTACACCAGATACTGTTGGGGGGGCTTTAGGAGCATTAATTCATTTATAATCCACAATAACTCTCTGACTATATGACTATGCTGTTTTACAGATGAGAAAACCAAAGTGTAGGGCATTACTAGGACAATGTCACAGAGTTATTGTGGGCCTTGACTGTCTGATGCCAGGTTGCACTGCACTCATGCTACAGACACTTCTCGTGAAGCCTTATGTGGTGCTATGAGGATTCAGCAAGATGATGTAAATAAAACACCTGTCACTCTGCCTGCAATCGAGTGTACTCAATAATTATAATCATTCCATGGTTTGTTAAACCAATGAAACAAGCATGTAACTCAAGAAGCTCAAAGAAAAACAATAAAATAAATCCAACTCAAATGGGAAGCAGTTAATATGAACAAAAGCATACAATGTTAAATTAGGAAGATAAGAAAAGTCATATACAAAATTGATAAACAAACAACAAAATGGGAATCTCTGAAAAGAATCAAATATACAAATTACTTTTTTAAAAAGTATGATTTTTAAAACACTTTATGTACAGAGAGCTAGCACAGTTTCACTGTAAAGTAGATGTCTTGGATGATGGATTCAAGGAAGATCACTTTGTTCAAGTTAATGAAGCCTATGTCCTTCGAAAACTGACAGAAACACTGGCAGAACACAGTGAGGCCATATATCCAAATCAGCTGGTGACTTTTGAGCAGATGTACTGGGAGCAAGAACCCTGGTCAAATTTTCTCCAGTGGTTCCAGTAGAACTGCTGGTGATCCATCTTGCTTTCTCAACTGCAATAAGACGAAAGGCTCAAATATACAAATTTCGTGTAAGTTCTAACAAAATAGGAGAGATGGATAAAATGCACAATATCACTACTTCATTAGCACAAATCTGGTATCATTTTCAAAAAAATGCACATAAAAATTAAGTAGAAAATCTAGCAGAATATTAAAAAAGAGGGGGAAAATCCAGAAAATGCTAAAGAATTAACCTCCAAAAGTCATCATACCCACATTTTGTGGGTAAATTCTGTTAGAACTTCATTCAGTAAATATTCTACACCTTCCATTCAATGGCATTTTTAACATATCTCCTAAATGTTCAATAGGCATCTCAAATAAAACAAGTCCAAAACAAAATTCATCTTCCCACAACTCTATGCTGTTAGCTATTTCTCTTGCAGTTTTCCTTATTTCAGTTAAAGACCACTCCATTATGTCAATTGCCTTGACCAATAGAGTTGATCTCCAGATTCTACCACCCCAGCCCCAAAGGTATGCTTTGATTTTTCTGGCTATATTAAGGGGATAAGGAATAGAGGTAATTCAGTTGGGTCAACAGAAATGGAGATTGATAAACAGCATAGCAGATCAGAGCACAGACTCTGGGTTCAGACCAATCCAAACAACCAGTACATAAAACCAAAATAACACTGACAAATAGTAGAAGTGGGGATGATATGATAAACACACACCTGTATAAAGCAGTTCCCAAAGGGAGCCTGGTGGCTTCTAGCTACCGGAGTGCCACTATGTTTTCAGGCTCCAGGGTGCCACTGCCTCTCGAACTGCTGCAGTAAATCCAACCCAAGTGTTACTTTGCATCTTTTGTTGTAAAAGCAGAAATCCTCTTGGATGTTTTTCCTGTAGCAAAAATGGGTAGCTTTTCGTAATGCAGATTTTCAGTAAAAGTGAAGTGGCAGAATGAGAATTTCAAAAAGGGGAGGAATACCTGTAACAGTATAAAATGCTGACTGTGTTGCCATGTGTTCAATGCATTTTAGTGCCTTCTGCAGTGTGATTTAGAGCAAGAGTTCTCATTCTTTCTTAATTATATGGATGTCAATAAACTTGACACAGCAAAGGGGATCTCAGTCTTTATAAAACAGGAGCATCTTTCAGGCAATGATTGGCTGTGTCCACGGAACATTTGCAATGAATTTGCAAATGAACATATCATGTACAAGAATTTGCTGCAGAGTTGTTCATCAGAGGGTAAGGAGAGGCAGCTGAGTGGATCCTGAGTCTTGGGGTTCTGGACACTGCACAGGAGCCAAACTGGGAGCAATAGGGCTCCAGATCTGTGAGACTCAGAATTTGCATTAGGAGACATTTGAAGGGAGAGGTTCGGGACACCCAGCTAGAAATCACCCTCACTAGAGAAGTCCTTACAGAGAGATGGTGCATCTGGTGGGGTTTGCCCATGACATCTGGTTGGGAAATACTGACCTAGAAATAACTATTTCTCTATGAAGTAGAAATAACTATTTCTATATGAATAATGATTAAGAAGTTAGTTCTTGATGATTCTCATAGTTACATCTTGGTTGTTGAGACAAAAAGGCAGAATGGGTTTTACTTAGAAATGTTGTGCCTTTGTGTATATGCATGCGCGTGTCATTTTGCACTGTACTTCCCAGAACAAATAACCATTTTGCTTTATTCCTATAGAAATAATCCATGACACATGCATTTTTATCACAATATAAAAATGTCAAACTTTATCTTTGGAACAAAATAAATGTTTGGGTGCTGTCTTTTGTCATTTATTGTAAAATATGTAATCTATGCTAAATCTTGATAAGCAGCCCGCTCTTCTTGATATTTAAAATAGATGAGTAATTAATTTCTGAGTTTGGTGTATTTCCTCTGTAAGAGATCATTTGCTGTAAGAGATCATTTGCATACTTATATTATGAATTGAAATAGATGCTAGACTTTACGTAGATAAACATCTGCTGTTTTAATAGCATTTTTGAACTGCAGAGCTACATTTAAATACTCTCAATTTTTTTTCAACAACTGAGTGGGTGGGGAGATGGGAAAAAATGTAAAGAACTCTCTCTCTCTCTCTGTTTCATCCTTGATAGAGCTGGAGTTCCCAAATTCACAAAGTTCTTCATACAGTTACTATGAGAACGGTAAGAAAACAATAAGGTTTATTCATTGCTTAATCATGCTTCTGATGCTTTCCTTGCCCAGTTTTATAAATACATCATATCTGCTCTTTGTGATTGATCCACAGGGAACATGTATTGGTTATTTCATAAGTAACAAATTTAACAAATTTTTACAAATTTAAATGCATTCCCCATTTATTCACTTAGCCAATAATTCTTGAGCATTTACTATAGACCAGGCCCTGGGAGTAACACAATGAGTAAGGTCAGCTGTATTGGTGCTCTTGGAACTTAACACCCTTTGGGAAGACTAGACAATAAAACAGAACCATTGCAGATTGCAGCAGTGGCAGGTAAGCGGGGGGGGGGGGGGGGGGGGGGGGGGGGGGGGGGGGGGGGGGGGGGGGGGGGGGGGGCGCAATGAGCTGAATCAGGCCAGACCAAATTGCCAAAGGAAATCTGGTTCATTGTTGAGAAAGTATCTCAAAGGGAATATTCTTTACCTTCTATAAAAATGGGCTGGGCAATTCTCAGATTCCTATGTGGGTTATGCTACACTGATGCTTAAAAGGCTAAGTAATCTGCCCAAGGAGCATGGCTGTCTACTGATCACCATTCTCTGCACCAGCTCTTGGGTTGAGTAGGAGGGTGGGTGAACCAAGGCCAGCTGGTCAGGTCAAGACTTGGCCCAGGGAGAAAGGACTGTTAGTTCATATACTTTTCTTCTGATTTCAGTGTGTGACTCTTCCTCAGGTCCTACCTGAGATAGCCTTGAAAGTATCTGGCTACACCAAGAGAAGACCTTTGGCTCATGGGACCATCCAGTTTATCCTACAGGTAGCTGTTGTAAGTGATGGGCCCTCAACGCTTTGAAGAATCTGATAGTTGATGGTTCCAGTGCCCTCATTCCCTTCCCCTCTGTGCTGAGGCCTCAGCTAAATAACCAGAAGGACAAAGGGAAATAAAATACATCTGAAAAACAACAATACACAATGAACTTTTAGAAACCTTTAAGTAGAAGCTCAACACAGGTGGGAGGACCTCAGGGTATAAAATGATACAAAAAACAATGTGTATATGTGCAATCAATAAAAAAAAATTTTAAATGTTTAATGGTAAAAAAAAAAGAAAAAGCTCAACACAGCAACAGAAATCTAGGTATATCTAGGTAATTCAAAATGAAGAAATAACTCAGTATTCTAAATGAAGAAATCTGGGTGTATCTAAGTAATTCAAAATGAAGAAATGTTATTATTCAAATGAAGTCATAACTTTATTACCTCAATAAATATATATTAGCTTCTACTATATTCCAGGCACACTGGGCAAGATTAATAAAAAAAATCAGAGTTGGGAAGGGTAGCAAAAAGCCTATTTCTTTTTAACATGTTTTGCACCAACATACTCTTTCCCCATAGTGTAGTCAAGCTCTGATTAGCCATCACCACTCCTAAAGAACAAATACAATACTACCACACACTTCTGTAGCAGGCATAAGAAAATCTTATGGCTACCATGACTCAAATAGCCAAATAAAAGCAGCCCACTTTTTCCATCTACAGAGTGTAGAAGATACATTTATTTAAGCACTCACAACTCCAGCTAAGTACTCTAGAAACTAGATATGAAGTGTTAGAAAATCTCAGTTTATGTGTTCTTACAATTGCAAAACTACTCAAATTAATGTTTTAATGCAACAAATTCTAAGAGATAGACACTTTCCTTGTCCTAAATGCTGAGGATCTGAGGGTGAATTAGATTTTGGGCTATTGATTCTGAAATGCAGGCATAAGACACAGAAAGAAGTAGGAGAGCAAGAAGATTAAGAGGGCAACCTGGGAGCAGAGCTTTGATTCTAAATCTAAATTTTGTTGTTTCCTGACTGTGTGACTTTGGACAAATTCCTTACCTCTCTGTGCATCAGTTTCCCCATCAATAACAAAAGGGGATAATCAAACTTCTTGCTTCATGGGAGTATAGGAGACAGCTTTCTAGATTATGGTGATAAGAATAGCTCCATCAAAGAACCAGGAACTAAGATATAGATGGTGTTTTAAAAGGTAAAGATGGAGATGACAAACTAGTGTCTACTCCATGGTGACTGTACATCTTACATGGCTTAATTTCTATCAATTGCTAGAACTGTGACTAACATGTAGTAATGACTCAATAAATGTTGGCTAGTATCCTACTTTAAGCACTGTGTTTTTTTACTTTGTGTTGCACAAAGATACTAAGGTTTTCTCCAGGCCAGTTTTAATAAGCATTGTTGCTACACTCTTGTGCTTGCAGTTAAGAGTTCTTCCTTAAACTCACACTCAGAGGGATACTTGCACAAAGACCATTTGTGTGGAGACTGGCCCCAGCCATAACACATGCTAAGATTTGGGGATAAGATTTGAGCAGTTAAAATTGGACAGCAAAGTCTTTTAAAACGATTGAACTTGAATGCATATTTGGGATTTCATTATATATTATTTTACTTTTATAGATTCTGGAATATTTCACAAAAAAAAAGAAAGTTCTTAAACTCTATTTTCCAAAGACCTGTTACATGCATAGCACAATGGGATGGGTTTCCAGGGCTTCCTCTATTGTCCCCATTATTCCAATTTAAGATTTATTGACAATCTGTGTGGAACAAAAATTAAAATAATAGTTCTCACTTTCTTATGTGCCCATAAGATACAGCACTTGGATTTTCAAATACTAGTGATATCTTGAAAGCACCATTTCTGGATATTTATTGTATCATTAGAAGACAATTTTATACCAACAATGATTACATATGTCTTGCTTTTATACCATTTTCATTCTGCTAATCATTTTACAAGGAAAATTGTCAGCAAACAATCTTAAAATACTTAACAGGAGCTTCTCTACTTAAATATACCTTGAAATTAATTCTTCTGTAAAATGAGAAAGTCATCCATAATTACATTAATCATTTTAATTTACCTGTTGATACATTCTGGCTTTCAAATGTCAGATGGTCCTAAAGACTTGTCTTCAAAGTTCACCTGCATTGTAACATGTCCATTTTAATAGTCTTGACAATTTAGAAAGGGGTTATTCTAATTGCAAATGTTCAATTTTGGCTGTCTGTCCCCCAAGTGGGAATGTAATCATCCCCAAAGAGGTGAGAATTCTACTTTCCAAGAAGGCCCAGAAATAATGGAAGTGAGGGCCCCTCTTCTTTAGTAATAACAATAAAAAGTATTCATGGTCCAAAAAAAAAAAAAAAAAAAAAAAAAGATTTGGGCCTGCAGTGATGATACTGAGCCTGGAAAGAGTAAGGAAGCAACAGAATTGCTTTCTCACATTTCTCACACTGTCAGCCCTTCTCCCCACCCCCGCGCCCTGTCCTCTTTCATGGGAACACCTGTGACTGGCCACTGTCAGAATTTCTGATAAAATTAAAAAGGGAAAACACAGAATGGGCTTTCGTAGAACTATCTGAACTCTCGCAACCAGCATCTTCCCCTGCAAAATATATCTGGTTGTAAGATCTTAAATTTTCCCTTTAGTATACCCAAGCATCTTTTCTGAGGAATGATTATTTCCTGACATGATGTAATATAGCAATTGCCAAGTGACTCAGTTGTAGATTAAGTAATTAAATTGATTTTTTCGATGTTAAGTAGTGACCCAAACTTACAAAGAAATAATGATATCACGGTATCATTTCGATACCTGTGGGCTTTCCCACCAGCTTTAAATACAAGTAGATTTGAGGCATCTTCAGGCTATATCCCAGCTCCTCGTCAAGATGTTCCCTGCTGTGGTCATCGCCTCTGCTCTGGTCCTCTGCTCTGTGGCCAGTGAGACTTGCTTACTCCGCTATGAGACGCACTACATCAGTACCCTCATCAACAATGCACAGGTAAGTTACAAAGAAGGGCACTGGTGGGAGAGGCAGCAATGGAAAACTCAAGTGAATTATAGGATGAAAAACACACAAACTAGAATGAGTTCTTGTCTCTTTACTTATTTTAGGAAAATGCTTCCAGATGCAGCTGTAGCACCAATGTGAGTAAATGCTCTTTTAAGAACTTTGCAAACAAATTTTAATGTTCACATCTAGAATCTTCACTTTGAAATTTCTTTTTCAGGTGACGGATTGCTTGTGCCTGCCCATTCCCCCTGTAAGTACAGTAAAAAAAGAAATATAATCTTGATCTAGTTATTTTTAAGTAAAAAGAAATGACTTTATTTGATATATTAGATAAGAGTTACTTTATTGCAAGTGTAGCAGATTAGTATTTCCTTTTAAAATCAGCCTCTTAAAATTTGAGACTACATAAATTTCTTTATAATTATGGCCTTCATATCCTTGGAGAGGTTGAAATGTTTTTCCATATTTAAAAAAGAATATTGATTGTCTATAGATCAGTGGCCACATGAACAAAGAAAGTGAACTGGAATGGAGCCTATAACATGGCACAGTTTAAACTGCATTGTTTTGTAATTGATTTGCCAATAATGTTAGTGTTGAGAGACAATAAAAGGAGAAATCTGTCCTCTGGCATAAACCATGTGCCCGCCCGCCCTCCCTCTCTCCCTTCATCCATCCTTCCTTCCTTCCTTCCTTCCTTCCTTCCTTCCTTCCTTCCTTCCTTCCTTCCTTCCTTCCTTCCTTCCTTCCTTCCTTCTTTCCTTCCTTCCTTCCTGTTGACTATTTAGCTGACTTAAGGTATGATTGCATGATTTGAGTCCTGCCCTCTCAGAGAACAGATCATCAGAGGTTATGGGTACAGAAAAGTGTATTGGTTCAGAAGGTCCCTTTGGCAAAGAGCAAGGGCTAAGTGAAGGGATATGGTAAAAAGTACTTACCAAGGTCCAGTGTTTTGTTCTCTCACCAGCAAGACTTAAGAAGCTACTCTGTTTGCCCAATTGTGGTCAGGCACTACATCACGTCCCACCCATCAGATGAGAGATGGGGAGGGCTCCTCATTTATATAAGCCAGCCTGTCCTCCTTGGTTTATAGACCATGATTTTAGCTACTGCCAAACACTGGCTATATCTGCTTGGTACATTTCATCAGCATGGTATGAAAAGGCTTTTCCTTTCTCTGTGCTTTCAAACAAGCTATTACAAAACTGTGAACAAGGGACTACCAGCTGGAAAGGAGACAGGACTGGCTGCTTTCCCTAGCCCCCTTGCACTTTGAGTGGAACTCTCCAGGGAGATTACAGTGGGAAAATGGCCTTGTTGTAAGGATTATGTCCTAGACTGACAGGGGTTCTGTTTAAACATAATGCCAGTTTAAGTTAAAATTATTATATTAAAATTGTTCCTAAAAGTATTCTCTCTGCAATTCCTTCTCAAAACTGCCCTCTGAATGTTTCATTTCATAAATCCTGACTCTTTCCTAGGACAACTGCACTACCCCATGCTTCCAGGAGGGCCTCTCACAGATGATCAATGCCACAGGGGAGAGCAACACCATCCTGTATTTAAATATAATCAAAAGAACACTAATGAATCTTAAGTACAACAAGTGTCAGGTGAGTTTGCTTTTACTTGTAACTTGTCCTGGTTTGTAACTTTTATAGGGATGTTGATGCCAACTCAAATAGAAAAAGAGAGAGGGTGAGCAATAATAAAATTGGAATTGATAGCTCAGGGTTAGGAAGGGACATCTAAGAAATTTAATTAGCACAGTTGCAATCAGGTGAATCTGTCCCAGAGAGGCCTATTGTTTCTTCTGGTTTGAAAAAACAAAAACAAACAACAACAACAAAAACCTAGGTAGCTATTTGCTTCTGTTTGTCTATTAAATAATGATAGAGTCCATCCTGATTGTCATTAGAAGGTAAAATCTAGAGAAGTAGGGCTAGGTTCAGTTTTCCAGCACTATATATTGAAAAGACTATCCTTGTTCCAATGTATATTTTTTGCTCCTTGACTAAGGCGGTATTTAAAGGATGAGGCACCAGAACTGGGGGCACTAGTGCTCATCCACACACTTTGCCTTCTTCAGTATTTACTTAAGACCCTAGAGGAAAGGAGGGGTGAACTATTCGGGTATAAGCATGTCTATGTGAGATGACAGGTGGCCTGAGGCGCTTCATGCCACAGGTTAACCACACACATTTCTGGTATCAACAGCTTTCAGTTTTAAGTGTTTAACAGATACTATTTCATTGAATACTTTCTTTTGTAATAATTGTTAGATTTATAAATATTGAAGCTCAGTGAGGCAAACTGATTTGCTTAAGGCAAAGTTGAGATTTGAATCCTGATCTACATGATCCCCATAAGATAATTAAGATTCCCCTTCTTAGCCATGGGGCTGTAAAAATGCTCTTGGAAGAGTGAAAACAAACAATATCTTAGGCTACAAGGAGTGCTAAAAAAAAGTTTCCTTTAATGAGGTTTAAGAACATAGGGAGTATGCATGTGTTTGTGCGCATGTGCGTGCACGCACCAGGCTCCTGAAGTCCTACCACAAAATCAGCCAACTGCATTGTCTACACAGTGTGCTAGCCTTGAACCTCCCCACCATTTGCTCTATGTCCAGCACCTCCTGACTCCATGCTCACCCTACTGTAGGCAGGGAAGTTGTTGGCTCTCTGCTGCTTTAGTCACCATGCTTTTATCCCCACAGCTTTTTTCCTGTGATCAGCCATGCAACCAAGCCTCAACAGGAAACACAGTGACATTCCTGACGAGTCTCCTGGAACTTTTCCAGAAACAGAAAATGATAGGCAAAATATGAAGATGATATATTATTTATTCTATTTATTGAATTGAAAAAAAACTTTTAAGTTGTTATAAACTCAAGCAAGCCATGCTAAATCTAAATCAATTCTGATAATTTGCTTACAGTTTTGTATTTTTATTTTGGAATAAATATCTATGGGAAAAAGAAGACATAATCTTGGTCTTTAAGTGCTTCGTCCCCTCAAATGCATTGTCTACACGGTTTGCTAGCCTTGAACCTCCTCACTCATTTACTCTATGTCCAGCACCTCCTGCTGCTTGTATGCACACACACACACATATACACACACACACACACACACACTGCACACTCACCCTACGCTGGGCAGGGAAGTTGCTGGGACTGCTGTTCCACTGCCCCCCTGCTGTTCAGAGCAAAGAAAACTAGATAATCTGTCAATGGGCTGACTGGGTCCTGGGTCCAGGTAAAAGCAGTGAGACACCATGAACCCAGACTCTTATCCTCCCAGCCCAGGGCTGTAGAGAGTGCAGTGGTGAATATATGTGTGGCAGGTGTGAGGTTGCTAGGAGGGGAGGGAAGGGCATACCTGGGACCTTGTCTGTCCATGCATAGCTGAGAGCATAGGAAGCACAGGGAGCATAGCTGAGAGCACTACCGAGGAGCTTGGGGTCTTGAGAAACTAAACATGCACCTCAAACAGAAGAAGGCAGCAGTTTACAAGTGGAGGAGGTGGCTGACTACTGTATGTTCACAACTGAGAGCGCTACATACCAAAGTGGGAGCCAAAGTGGGAGTTGGTCATGGAGCAGATCCTTTGAACCAGAGCACAAAGCAGAAACTCTGGGATCAACACAGTCTTCTGTTCTTCAAGGGGTACCTGCCACATGCCCAGCACAGGCCACTATCAATGGTACAGCCTGCTCACAACCTCTGGCTCTGTGTGACATGCAGGATGGGGGCTGTATGAATTTAAAGATGTTAGGGTCAGGGTTAGAGGGGTCTGACCATCAGAATGGCTTACTCACACTGTGTCTAAGGTTTAGAGTCCTGGGAAGGTTTAGAAGAATTTACTGTGCAGAGTATTTTTCTGTCAAAATTGGAATTGCTTCCCCTCCCTGTGAAGGTAGACAGCCTTGGTTGTTTTTGGTTATAATAATATGGAAGCTTCCATGAACCCAAAGAGAGCTCTTCAAAGGGCTTCATTTGCCTTTTATTTTCCATCAGCTACAAGGTGAAGCAGTATGTGATGTGACCAGCACGATAAACTGCCCTTGGCCAAGGGGTGGTACTTTGACAACAAAGTACCTGGTCACTAAAGAACCTGGTCACTAAAGAACCTGGTCACTAAAGAACCTTTAATGAGGATGGGGTGGGCAAAGGTTTCCCCCTCTATCTGCAGCCACACCCCTCCCAGATAGGGGTCAAGGAGGGGGAGTTTTAGCCTAGGGAGTTTTAGCCAGGTCAAGGTAGTATTTTACTGTCTGCTTGGGCATAGAAACTGCAGATTCATGGGGCTGTCAAATCATATTGTGCTAGACAGCATCTGTACGCCCTGCACCCAGCAGCAGTCACAGAGAGAGGGAGCCCACAGAAGCATCAGAGAGGAACTGACATCCCGGAGACCCGCAGGTACCAGCAAGCACTGGCTACTGGCCATGTGCAGGAGCCTGTGGAAGGGTCAGGTAAGGACCAGGAACTGAGCAACTCACCAGTCCCCCCACAGGCCCAACCCAGCACATACCTCTGTGCAGCACCTGTACGCACCATGCCCAGCCAGCAGTGACTACAGAGGGCAGGAGCCCGTGGAAGCACCGGAAGGAGCCAATATCCCTGAGACCCCTAAGTGCCAGCAAGCAAAAAACACCCACAGCCTAGAAAAGAGTGCACACCCATGCTAAAGGGGAGAGTGAGGCAAGCCCAAGTCAAACTGTGGGCACCATTGGCCCTAGCAAATCCCAGGGAAATCTTAGAAGAGTAAGTTTTCCTTAACAGGCAGAGTGGGGGGGAACCACCTATGAAGGAGAAGGGAGACCCAATAGCTGGAAAGCCACATTCAGTGGATAGCCCCAATGATTGCAAGAGAGCACCTCCCAACACAAAAGCTTACCAAAACCACAAAGTCAACCATAGCAACACAAGCACAAGCCAGAGTAAACACATACAGGCAAAGAGCACCAATAAACAGGCCAGCAAATACAAGTGCTGCAGTGGCCCAATGCTTAGAAAAAATCCAAACACAAACAGGAGGAAAGAACCCACAAATGTTCAAGCAAGCCCCTTAAGAAGTAATATGCCACCAAAGGAAAGACAACCCTCAGAATCCAATAGTGAAGACACAGACTTATGCCTCCAGTCAAACAATTCCAGCTGAAGATAATAAGAACAGTCAAAGAGATGAAAGAAGAGATAGAAAAACTTAAAGAGAAAATAATCATAAGTAACACAACTAAAGAGCAGGAAAGTGGGAAAGAATTTCAACTATTTGCCACTAAAACAATTAAACAGTTGAAGAAGAAAAAGAGAAATTCAATATGAGAAACACAATCAAAGAGCTGAAGAATGAGACTGAATTCTTTAAAAAGGGAAGTAAGGAAATCTGGGATATAAAAAGGGCAGTAGAAGAGTTTAAAAATGCACTGAAAAGCCATGAAAATAGACTCGTTGAAATAGAGGTGCACATCAGCAATCTAGACGACACTGAAATAAAAAATATCAATAGAGATAAGGAAAGAGAAGTACAAAGGAAGAGGACAGAAGGAAAACTCAGAGATATATCAGATACCTGAGGAAAGGAAATATCTAGGTCATTGGAATACCATTAGAAGAGAAATTCATGGGAACTGAAAAGCTTTTTAAGAAAATAATTGAGGAGAGCATCTCTAACTAAAGAAAAAAATGAAAATAGACATACAAGAAGCCGAAAGGACACCAAACTACTTCAATGAAAGGAAAACCACAGCAAGACACATAATTGTAAAACTTCTAAGAGTCCAACATAAAGAAAGAATAGTGAACTGACCAGAGAAAGGAAACAGACAAATTACAAAGGAAAACCTATCAGATTGACTTCATATTTCTCTGAGGAAACACTCCAATCAATCAGGGACTGGAACCATATATTCAAAACACTCCAAGACAAAAAAATGCCAGCCTCAAATATTCTACCTTGCAAAGATCTCCTTACTGAGTGAAGGCAAAATAAGAACCTATTCAGACAAACAAAGTCTTCAGAAATTCACCACTACCAAACCTCCACTCCAAGAAACTTTACAAGAAGCCTTAAGATCCAAACCAACAGAAAACTGATCAGAAAGAACAGAACAAAGTAGTTAGCATCACCTTGAAATGACCACCAAAATGATAACCTCAGATTCTCAAGTATCAATAATCACCCTAAATGTTAACAAATGCACCAATCAAAAGAAACAGAGTAGCACAGTAGACCAAAAAACAGAACCCAACTGCCTACAAATCTGTGTTTTAATTGTTGAAACATATCTGAACTCTAAAGATAAGCACAAGCTGAAAGTAAAGGACAAGAAAACAATCCTGCAAGCAAATGGGAGGGGCAGCCAGATTAGAAGCAGATAAAGCAGACTTTAAGCTAAAAAAGGTGACAAGGTACAAAGAAGAACAGTACATAATGATAAAAGGGTTAACACACCTGAAGGACATAACATATTAACATATACTCACCAAATGAAGGAGCATCAAAATTCATCAGACAATTACTAACAGCACTGATAACAGGCATTGGTGAGAACACACATGTGGTAGGCGATTTCAACACCCCACTCTCACCAAAGGACAGATCAACAAGACCAAAAGTAGACAAGGACACAAAAGCTCTAAATGAAGATCTTGACCACATGAACCTAACAGATATCTATAGGACACTGCACCCTCAAAGAAAGGAATATATTTTTTTTCTCAAATGCATATGGATCGTTCTCAAAAACTGACTACATATTAGGACATAAGACAAACATTAATAAATACACAAAGATTAAAATAATAACAACTGTCTTCTCTGACCGTAAAGGAATCAAATTGGAAATCAACAATAAAAAGAAAGCAAGGAGAATGTCCAGTACATGGAGACTGAATAACATGTTATTGAACAACTACTGGGTAATTGAGGAAATTAAAGATGGAATTACAACTTATTTCAAAACAGATGACACAACATTCCAAAATGTATGGGACTCAGCAAATGCAGTATTAAGAGAAAGGTTCATAGCAATCAGGCTTATATCAAAAAGTAAGAAAAATATCAAAGAAATAACCTAATCTCCCAACTTGAGAAACTAGAAAAGGAACAACAAAAAAAAATCTAAAACCCATCAGAACACAGAAATAATAAAAACTAAAGCATAAATAAAATATCTAGAAATTAAAAAGACAATTCAGAAAATTAACAAAGCCAAAAGTTAGTTCTTAAAAGAATTAAATAAAATTTTATTTATTTATTTATTCATTCATTTATTTGTCTGTTTGTTTGTTTATTTATATAACCCCCCTAGAAGGCTTACAGAGAAAAGAAATAGAACAGTCAAATAAGCAGGATCACAAATGAAAGAGGAAAACTGACACCATAGAAATCCAAAGGATAATCAGAGACTACGATGAGCATTCAAATGCAAACAAATACAACAACCTGGACAAGACAGACAGATTCTTAGAATTACACAACCACCCAAAA
Source organism: Uropsilus gracilis (assembly GCA_004024945.1). NCBI lineage: Eukaryota > Metazoa > Chordata > Mammalia > Eulipotyphla > Talpidae > Uropsilus > Uropsilus gracilis. Next base: position 10,550 of record PVHY01011291.1, on the reverse strand, counting down.
TTGAGCAAAGAAGAAATAGAGGGCTTAAACAGATGAATTACAAGCAACAAAATTGAAGCAGTCATCAAAACTCTCCCTAAAAACAAGAGCCCAGAATCAGACAGTTTCACAAATGAATTCTACCAGACATTCAAGGATGAAATAATGCCCATACTACTAAACTTTTCCAAAATATTGAGAAAGAAGGAAAACTGCCAAACACATTCTATGAAGCAAACATTACGCTAATATCAAAACTAAACAAAGACAGCACTAAGAAAGAGAACTATAGACCAATATCCCTAATGAACACAGATGCAAAAATTCTAAACAAATTCACACAACTTAATGAAAATAAAGCAAAAAGTCTATCAAAAATTGGGGAGAAGAGCTAAAAAGACATTTCTCCAAAGATGAAATACGAAAGGCCAAAAGACACAAAGATGAAAAAATATTCAACATCACTAATACTCAGGTTTTAATAAAATTAAAACCACGATGAGACACCATTTTATGCCAGTAAGAATTGCACACATATCCAAAAAAAAAAAAAAAAAACAGGCAACAACAAGTGCTGGCGTGAATTTGGAGAGAAAGGAACACTCTTACACTGCTAGTGGGAATGTAAACTGGTCCAGGTACTATGGAAAGTTGTGTGGAACACCCTCAAACTACTGAAAATGGAACTATCATTTGATCCAGCAATTCTACTTCTGGAAATATCCCCAAAGGAGACCAAAACACTTATACTAAAGGGCACCTGTACTTGGATGTTTATTGCAGCACTATTTACAATTGCAAGAACATGGAAACAACCCAAATACCCCAACATAGACGAATGGATGAAAAAGATACGGTTGCCTTTCAAATGGTGCAGGCACTTGGAGAAAAGCTCTAGCACACCCCCACCATGGCCTAGGCTGATGGCAGGGGTGGGGGACAAGGGTGAGTCCTATTCCACTGGGACCTCAGGGCCTCAGGGATTCCAGGTCCAGGGCTCCCAGGCTGGGGAAGCCAGTCTCTGCCTCCATGTGATGTGGGCAGGGGGTGGGCTGGTCCCCCCTCTGGTCTACTCCAACCTCAATCAGACCTGCAATAGGAATGAAAAATCCAGTCTCTGCAGCAGCAGGTATAATGCAGAGGAAAGGAAGTAATAATGGCCCTGGATACACTCACCACCTGGGTGGGACAAGCAGCATATCGGGAACCACTGAGACAGGAAGGTGAAACCAGCGATAGAGGTCAGATTTTACCCGCATTGTCTCTGGCACTGGGGAATCAAACCCTGGGCCCACAGTAATGTGCAACGTGAAAGAGGCCTCCCTCCTTTACCAATCAATGGGGGAAGAAAGCCACAAAGATTGGCTGTGGCCTGATGGCAGAAGTGCTAAAGGAGAGAGGAGAGGAGCTAGACCAACCACCTGCAGAAGTCTACCCCAGCAGGGAGCACCTCTACCACCAGTGGCTGGAGTTGGATTCCCAAACCCAGATATTAGAACTGTATGGCACAGAACCAGCAACAGGTGACAGACACCAGAAAGGATCCTGGAGAAGCACACCACATCTGCCCTACCCGACATGCTTGGCCTTACTATTCGCCTCAGCTACTCCTGGAGATCTGAGCAGCAGCATCTGTTCCCATCCAGGACTACAAGCCTGCACCCAGGAAAAATGGAAATAGTTCCAGAAAAAGAAAAGACCAGTGGGCCAAATATGGACCAACAGCCTGCAGTGAGAGGAATTGGAGTCACCAGAGGGGGGGAGGGGGGAAAGGAGGGTGGGATGGGAAATAAGGGGTACAATACAACCATATAAACATGACCAGTATTACATGATAATTACAAGATAAGAAATTTAAAAATAGAAAAAAATTAAAAGAAAACAAAAGAGGAAAAGATGTGGTATATTCACACACTGGAATATTATTCATCAATTAAAAATGACAAATTTGAAGCATTTGAGATAACATGGATGGACCCAGAAGGAATCATATTAGCAGAAATAAGTCAGAAAGAAAAAGACAAATCAGATGATTTCACTTATTGATGGGATATAGAGAAAGCAAACAAAAGGTCAAGAGGAAAAGTCAAAAGAAACTAAGAACCAAACTAAAGCATAATGCTGGGGGGTGGGGGGGGAAGGAGAGCATAGCCAGTGGACGGGAGAGGTCAGGGAGGAGAGAAGCACAGAGCATCAGAATGACGGTCTACAGGTGATATGGTGGTGGGTGGTAGGAGAATAAAATGATGTAAAAATACATAAATTATTATAAAAAGAAAATAATAGGACTAGCATAATCCTAGTTCAGTCATAAAGAGACAAGTTCGCAGTGACTGATTTTTAGTGATGTTTATATCAAAAGGCAGCAATGTACCTCCAAGTCAAGGGCTTTCAGAAGGGACCACTGGTCTAGTCTTTCTCCTCCCTCAGCGCTGACAGGCAGCAAGCAGGTCTCAGGGTGCACAGACCTCAGGCAGACGGACAATGCCACAGTGTGTCAACCATCTGCTTCCAAAGAGAAGTGAAAATCACTGAGGGCTGGTTGTGGGCAGGACACAGTCTTCTGAGAAGGCTGTGGGTGCTCCCACAGCGCACATTGCTTTTATTAGTAAATAAAATTATTTCCTCCACAAAACTCAAAGTCCTGACCACTAAGTGTCCTCAGTGTTCTCCCTGTTCACACTGGGGTCTCACCCCTGTACCCTATGCAGGCACTGGATCCAGGTGTGGTTCCCTCCTTAGCTGGTCTGTGGCTCCCCAAGGACAAGGAGTGTCAAGTCTATCCAGTGAAACATTTAGGACTGTTTACTTATAGGAAACACGTACTCTAGATGTACTCAGCGGCCTACTCACCACAGGAGGTAGACGTTATTACTTGTTTGGTGGATAAGGAAATGGAGGTTTAGAAAGGTTAAATGGCCTTTCTAAGGCCCCACAGCTGGTGGGACTTAGAGCAACACATTGACTCAAAACCTCCACTCCTTCATTCTCTCTTTTCCCATTCTATCAAGGGTGCATGTTGTATTTCCTAAATACAGTCTGAAGGTAAAATTCACAATAATATGGCTCACGCTCCTTTATTTATTCAAATATCCAGGAGTCAGATAGTTTTGAGACTTTAAACGGTTTGTGATTTAGGAAGAGAAGAGGCAGTTTGAGTGCCATGTATTACATAACATCCAGCGCAGGGCCTGGGGCAGGATACTGTAATTAAGCACATTAATATTCTGTACAAAGGTCACACACATGGTCAGGCTTGGCAGCCAAATCAGTCCCAACAAATCTTGGGCTTTCTACGCTGTTTGGATCTCAGAATTGTGGTGGGGTTGGTCCACAGTTCTTTAGCCCAGGTGCCCGTGCAGAAATAAGCATGGGTTCCCACTCACCTACCTGGGACTGCTCTGGACTGGGCATCTCCAGGAGAGACAAAGGCTTCCATGGCTCCTGGATGGCCAGCCACAAGGTGCCCTGGGTGTGGACTGCAGGCTCTTCTCCTTGCCTTCTCTTCCCCAATCTGGGTTTTCTGAATGGCTGGCTGTAGACATCGCTTTACTCGATGAGGTTACGCATCTGCAGCATAAGGGAGCCACCACTTCAGCACCCTCATTCCTCGGAATCATAGCAAGGACAGATACTGGTGGTTTGCTGATGGTTTCAGAACACAACCAGCTGCCAGAGAAGATGGGCGGGGAGATGAGCTGCAAGCCGCTATTACTCATCAGCACAGCCTGGTGGTTTCCTCCAGCTTTTCTGCAAAAGATGCATCAACTGCAGGATACACGCCTGCAGGCAAGTGACAAACGCCTTATCAGGGCCTGTGGTGAGGTGTGCTGCAATTGCTCCTCTCTGTGTGCCAGGAGAGTTGAGATTTACCTAAAAGGGACCTAGAAGAAAGGAGAACTAACAGTCATGAAATGTTTGTTGCATACTGGAAATGCACTTTTAAAAATGTGTACTTTTAAAGTGCACAGTCCAATGGCTTTTAGTATATTCACAGGGTTGTGTGAAAATCCCAATCTAATTGCAGAACATTTTCATCACCTCAAAAGGAATCTTATGACCATTAGCAACCACTCCCTTTTCTCCCTTCCCCAGCCTTAATCAACTCTAATCTACTTCTGTCTCTATCAATTTACCTCTTCTGTGCTTGTCATATGATTAATAGTGCATGTATTCTTTGGGGACTGGCATCTTTCACTTAGAGTGAAGTTTCCAAGGTTCATTCACATTGTAACATGTTTTAAAACTTAACTCTCTTCATTACCAAACACTATCCATTGTGTAGATATGTTGCCTTTTATTTGTTCATTGGTTGATAGACATTTGGGTTGATTCCACTTTTTTGACTTTTAGGAATGAAGCTGCTATGAATGTTTATGTAAAGTGTCTTATAACGATATAGATCTTTATTTCTCTTGGCCAGATACCAAGGAGTGGGATTGCTGAATCTTGCGGCAATTCTGTTTAATTTTTTGAGGGACTGCCAAAATGTCTGAACTGTTTTATATTTTCACCAGCAATGCATGAAGATTTCAATTTCTTTTTCCTTGTCAACACTTACTTTTATATGATAACCATTCCAGTGGTTATCTGGTATCTCACTGATGGCTTTGATTTACATTTCCTATTCACTGGTTAAATAGGTTCCTGGATGCAACTCCAACACTGAGTGTATATGGGGATTCCCCACACAAATAAGCATTTCTCCAATACCAGCAGCTGTCGAGAGAATTTAGCTTAATTCTGAAACTATCCATCCAGAGAGCATTCGATCCCACAGGTAAAGGGCTCAGTCTCCTAAGACTGCCTGCTCCTTACTTCAGATGCCAGCCACAAAGTACTTCTGATTTACAAGAGGGTCTCAGGACCCTCTTCTCAGATTTGGTTAGTTTGCTACGGCAGCTCATGGAAACCAAGAAACTCATTTCCTCACTAAAGGACTGGGTATTACAAAGGAACATTCACTGGAAGAGACGCATAAGGCAGGGATATGGGAAAAGGCACAGAGCCCTCATGCCTTTTCCAGGCACACATTCTCCCTAAATCAGTACATGGTCATCAACCTGGAAGCTCTTCAAAGGCCCTCTTCTTTGAGGGCTTTTATGGACACTTTGTAACAAAGGCACATTGGTTATATCACTGTCTGCTGTCAACTGAAGTCAATCTCTAGCTCTTCTTCCCCTGCCTGGAGGTCAGCAGCTTGGGACCTGAAGTTCTGGTTTCATTGGCAACTACTCCCCACCAGCCTCACATGTTTTTCGAAAGTTACCTTCACTAAGGTAACAAGAGACACCTTTAACACTCTGGACACTTAAATCTCAAGGCTTTTGGGAGCTATAAGCTGGAAACTGGGAGTGAAGATCAAATACATATGACAAATTTATTTTTCTTATAAATCACAGTACACATCAGTGATGCATTTTCTGTGTGCTTGTTGATCACATATATTTTCTTTGGAGAAATGTCTATTTAAATATTTTGTCCATTTTCAAATTGGATTTTTTTTTATAGTTGTGTTGTAAGAATTCTGTACATATTCTGGATACAAGTCTTTTCTCTGATATTCTCAAATTTCTCCCATTTTGAGTTAACTTTTATTTTTTTGATGGCACTATTTGTGGCACAGAGGTTTTTAATTATAGTCCAATTTGTCCATATTTTATTTTGTCACTTATATCTTTGGGACTATGTCCAAGAAAAAAAATCTTTGTAAAACCCAGAGTCACAAACATTTATTTCTGTGTTTTCTCCTATGCATTTTATAGTTTTACCTCTTATCTAGGCTTCATTTTGAGTTAAATTTGTTTATGGGTTGAGATTCCAATGTCAATCTTTTAACTTAGGGATATCCAGCTGTCCGAAAACCATTTCTTAGATGACTCTTTCATCATTGAGATGCTAAGTGATGGAAATCTTGTCAAAAATCAGTTGACCATAGCAGAAGGTTTTGTTTCTGCATTTCCAGTTGTATCTGTATGTTTACCCTTGTGTCAATACCATTCTACCTTGATTACTGCAGCTTTGCCATAGGGAAGGGTGGGTCCTCCAAATTTATTCTTCTTTATCAAGATCTTTTTGGCTATTCTAGGTCCTTGGTATTTCCATCTGAATTTTTGTATTAGACAGTCAACTTCTGCAAAAAGATAAAAAGTTGCACACTATTTACAATTGCTAAGATATGGAAACAACCCAAATGCCTCCAAACTGATGAGTGGCTGAAAAAGATGTGGTATATTTACACAATGGAATATTATGCATCAATCAAAGAAGACAAACTTATGTCATTTGTAGCAACATGGATGGAGCTAGAAAGAATCATCTCAGTGGAAACAAGCCATCCATATCCCAAAAATATGGGATGGTCTCACTTATTTGAGGGATATAGGAAAAACAAATACTTAAGAAAAATTGAAAACTGCCAACAGAACTAAAACATAGAGCAAGAGAGGGGGAGGAGGGAGAGAATGGGGGAGAGGGAGGGCACAAAAGACTAAGATGGTGCATGGGTGGTAAAGTGATAGGAGAGCAATGGGGTAGACAATGATTCTCTCTCTATATATATATGTATATGTGTGTATTTAGATATATAAGTGCAAACGATAAAAAGTATAAAAATAAGAAATAAATAATAATAATTTCTGGGAATAATAAACTATCTTCTACATTAAAAAAAAAAAAAGATAAAAGGCTGCAGAGGATTCAGCTGACTTCTGCTGCCACCACGTGGCAAGGGAACTTATTGACAAGAGAGCCTTTGGGTGACTGATATTTCCTTAGTGCCGAGGTTCTCAAGGGAGACACCTAGGGTCGAACTATTGTTATATGACACTAACATATTACTTGCGCCTTTCACTCTCATGTTCTCAATAGCGTACAGTGGAGTTATCCAAAGACTACACAGCAAGTGATATCACAAAACTGGAAGCAGAAACAGACATGAGAATACACGATTTTAAGCCAGACATTAGGAAGATGTATAAAACTGTAAATTAGTGTAAATCTTTTCATTAAGTTCATTAGGTTTTTTGGTTTCTTTTGGCTTGGAAAGGATAGCTGTTTTCATTAAAAATATTTCAATGGTTTTATTATACTAATTTAGGTAAGCAGCAATTTTTTAAAAATTCTCAACTTTTGCTTCTGGTAAATTTTATAATCTACCTAAACAGTTCTTTGAGGAGCTCAGTAATTTTTTCAGAGTGAGAGGGACAGCTGTTGTGAGCCTCCTTTACAAGGTAATGCTTATTCTTGTTCTTCTGAGCCTGTTTAGGCATTGAGGAAATCTGAATCTCAGCAAACTAGCACATAGACAACAAAACTGGGGCTTGGGATTCCATTATTAGCACTTCCTTTCCCCCCAGTTTTACTGAAGAGTAATTGATAAGTATAATTGTACATATTTAACTTGCATAAAGTGATGATTTGATGTACATGTACATTGTGGGGTGATTATCAAGATCAAGATAATTAACATATCCACCACCTCATGTAGTTAGTGGTGTGTGCTGAGAAAGCTTAAGATCAACTCTCAGTACTGCATTACTAACTGGAGAGCAGTCTTTCTAGAAAACCAAATTCTTGTACATAAAAGACATTCCCAATGATTCAGAATCTATGACTGGCATTAAGCTTTCTAAAGGCAAGTTCCCTGCTAAGGTCACAATTATAGACAAAGTCAGAATCAATACTGGTTTTGTTTTGTTTTTTGGCTGAATGAGAGAGAGGCCAGAGATGCTGGTTGAGGAAAACTCCTAAGTTACTTGCCTTAGTTAATCCACAAGAGTGTCTTCTTTAAACAAATAGAAGAGGAAACAGGAGCCATTGCTGACTTATCCTTCCCTGTTACAGGCTACCATGTGAGGTTTGTCTGGGATGGGGTCAAGCTCCTTCTTTAAGGTTGAGTGGTGATATTTTCCAGTCCAGGTGTTCTTGGTAGTGGGTAGAGAAAGTGTGCTGCAGGCTGCATAGCTGGAAGGTCTGGCAAAGTGAGTCTGGTTGAGATCAGTCAGTGCAGCTGAACCAGTGAGAACCTGAAAAGCAACTACCTGGCATGGAACCCAGCTCTGCAAAAAGATGTGTAGGCAGGCAGGCAGCAGGCAGGAGAGAAGGGAGGAAAAGGAGAGAAGAGAGGGAGGGAGGGAAGGAAGGAAAGAAGGAAGGAAGGAAGGCAGGAAGGAAGGAAGGAAAGGAAGGAAGGGAAGAAAAGAAGGGAAGGAAGTAGGGAAGGAAAGAAAGGGAAGGAAGGAAGGAAGGAAGGAAGGAAGGAAGGAAGGAAGGAAGGAAGGAAGGAAGGAAGGAAGGAAGGAAGGAAGGAATTGTAATACTCTTTTTTTCTGGTCAGAAGGCTTTTTGATATTTGAGGTCTTTTGTTATTCCATTTGAATTTCAGTAATTTCTGTTCTATATCTTTAAAAAATGTCATTGAGATTTTTATGGGGATTGCATTGAATGTGTAGATTGCTTTTGGTAGGATGACCATTTTGATGGTCATCTAATTCTTCTAATCCATGAGCATGGATTAATTCTTCTAATCCATGAGCAGGGAATGTCTTTCCATTTCCTTATGTCTTCTATCTATTTTAGCAGCATTCTAAAATTTTCTTTGTATAGTTCTTTCATGTGTTTTGTTAGGTTTATTCCCAGGTATTTAATTTTTTTTTTTTTTTGGTGTGATGGTAAATGGGATGGTTTTTCTGATTTTTACTTCTTATATTTGACTTTTTGCATATAGGAAAGCTACCAACTTCTGTGTGTTGATTTATATCCAGCTACCTTACTGAACTGATTTATTATTTCAAGCAACTTTTCTGTGGATTTTTTTGGGTTATCTAAATAGAGAATCATGTCATCAGCAAATAACGATAGCTTCAGTTCCTCTTTACCTATTTGTATCCCTTTTATGTCTTTCTCTTGCCCTAGCTAGAACTTCAGTACCATGTTAAAGAGTAATGGGGAGAGTGGACATCCTTGTCTGGTTCCAGATCTTAACTGGAATGATTTTAGTTTTTCACCATTTAGGATGATGTTTGCCATAGGTTTGCCATAGATGGCTTTTATTATGTTGAGGTAAGTTCCTTTAACCCCCAATTTTTCAAGGGCTTTTATCATGAATGGATGTTGGACTTTGTTGAATGCTTTCTCTGCATCTATTGATATTATCATGTGGTTTTTGTTTTTCTCTTTGTTGATGTGGTGTATTATGTTACTTGATTTCCAAATGTTGAACAATCCTTGTGCACCTGGGATAAATCCCACTTGGTCATGGTGAATAATGCTCTTTATGCATCGCTGAATTTGATTTGCCAGGATTTTGTTTAAAATTTTTGCATCCATGTTCATTAGGGAAATTGGTCTATAGTTTTCTTTCTTGGAGCTGTCCTTATTTGGTTTTGGTATGAGTGTGATGTTTGCTTCATAGAATGTGTTTGACAGTTTTCCTTCTTTCTCAATTTTTTGGAAAAGCTTTAGTAGTGCAGGTGTTATTTCATCTTTGAATGTCTGGTAGAATTCATTGTAAAGCCATCAGGTCCTGGGTTCTTATTTTTAGGCAGAGTTTTGATGATTGCTTCAATTTTGTTGTTTGTGATTGGTTTATTTAAGTTTTCTATATTTTCCTTGTTCAATTTTGGAGAGTTGTATCTTTCTAAGACTCTATCTCATCCAGATTGTTATATTTATTTCCATATAGTTGTTCATAGTAATCCTCTGGATTTCTTTTGTATCTGTTGTAATTTCTCCTTTCATTTGTGATTCTGTTTATTTGAATTTTCTCTCTTCTTTCCTTTGTGAGCTTTGCAAGGGGCTCATCAATTTTATTTATTTTGCCAAAGAACCAGCTTTTGGTTTTGTTGATCTTCTGGATAGTCTTTTCAGTTTCTAGGTTGTTTATTTCTTCTTTTATTTTTGTTATTTCTTGTCTTTGCTGGGTTCTGGGGTTTTTTGTTGCTCTTTTTCTAATTTTTCAAGTTGGTAGATTAGGTTATTTTTTGGGTTACTTTCTTCAATTTTGATATGGGCCTGTATTGCTATGAACCTTCCTCTTAGATATGCTTTTGCTGCATCCCAGACATTTTGGAATGTTGTGTCTTCTTTGTCATCTGTTTCGAAGTAAGTTTTAGTCTCTTCTTTAATTTCTTCAATTAAACCCATTCTTAATTTAGTAGCATGTTGTTCAGTCTCCAAGTGTTTGATGTTCTTCTTGTTTTCTTTTCATTGTTGATTTCTAGTTTGATACCCTTATGGTCTGAAAAAAAAAGTTAGTATTATTTTAATCTTTGTATATTTATTCATGTTTGCCTTGTGGCCTAGTATGTGGTCAATTTTAGAGAATGACCCATGTGCATTTGAGAAGAAGGTGCATTCTTTTCCTTGTGGGTGTGAAACAGGGTAAAAAGAGACTTTCTGTCTTTACTTAACTGTTTACCCCTATCTGCTTGCTTCTTTCTCCAAAGCAGGCTACAAGCAGTTCCTTTGCAATTACCTTTAACCTTAACTGGATACAGCTATCTGCCTGCTTCTCTCTCCAAAGCAGGCTACACACTCTTCATTAGCATTTTCACTGATCACCTTTACCA
>PVHY01011290.1:0-48526 GCA_004024945.1 Uropsilus gracilis | reverse complement strand
AACCAGGTAAGAATAGAAGTGTTCCTCTATTCAGCATGTAATTCTTGTCCAGTTATTGTGATTCCTAACAATTTGACATCACAAGTTTGTTTGAGGAACCTGTAGAGAATGACGGACTTGAACACTCTCTGGGAAGTTCTAGCTTCTCACACAGTTATTCAATTAACTACACTTTACTTCTTAAGATGAAACTTTTTTCTTTTAAAGAAGAAGAAAATAATCACAATTTTTAATTTAACTGCAAAACCAAGGCCTGGACTTCAATTATGTTCTTTAAAATCCAGACATTTGGATTTAAGGTACCAACTTTGACATTCTATGATTGCAGGCTTTGAGCTAATAACTGATCAAACTACAAGTGATATAGCTGCTTTTATTGTTGCTAATATTATTATTATACTTTAAGAGAAAATGCCAAATGTCAGACTTCAATATATCTCACAGAGAGCCAAGAAGACTTCAGGAAATATGTGGCATTCTAATCATAAACATATCTTCTTTCCACAGGGAAAGCAAGAAAAGACACTCAATTTTCTTAGCTAAATTCTCTCATTGATCTTTTCCCTGACTTTATCAATAGGAGGAAAAGAAAATTTCTTCTTATTTCCAACGCCTAAGAGTCTCTTCTTGCCAAAATACACACAAAGCATTATTGCCATCTCTCTAAGAAAGCATCAAAACTGCATTAGTAAAACTCTTGCAATGCCTCCAGTTGCAATGCTAAACTACATCCAATACAGAGCTAATGCAGTACCAACCTAGAGCAATGCTATCTATGTCGTTCTCTGTGTTCATTGGAGACCTGTGCCATGCAAAATTACACTTTGTATACTCTGTCCACAAGTCGTTAATCATGTCTAAACGGGAAAAAGTTCTTTTCATAATTTGCTTCAGTAGATCCTGCTACTTCAGAATGAGTTAGGACTACAAGCGAAAAGCATCTCCTACCCCTATAGCAATGTTTTATGCCCATTATTTCTCATGGCAGTTTCCCACTGCCCCTTTAAAATTTTTTCACCTTCTCTTGTTGTCTCCTTCCCTCCCCCACACACCTTTTTTACAGGCCATTCTTACTGGTGTAAGATGGTATCTCAGTCTGGTTTTGATTTACATTTTGCTGATTATTAGTGATGTTGAACATTTTCTATATGCTGATTGGCTGTTTGTATGTTGAAGAAGTGTCTTTTTAGCTCTTCTCCCCATTTTTTGGATGGATTTTTCTGTCTTGTTTTTCTTAAGCTTTGTAAAGTTCTTTGTAAATCTTTGTTATCAGATCCTTTTCACTTGTATGGAGGGCAAAATTTTTCTCCCACTCTGTTGGGTTTCTTTGTGTTTTGGTTGTTGTCTCTTTTGCTACACAGAAGCTTTTTAGTTTGATATAGTCCTAGCTGTTTATGTTTTCCTTCATTTTTTTTTGCCAGCTGTAGATGAGTCCTGGAATGGATTTCTGAAGTTTAATTCATGGGGGGAGGGGGAGTTTGCTCAGGTTTTCCTCTATGTATTTTACAAATTCAGGTCTTACATCTAAGTCTTTTACCTATTTTGAATTGATTTTTGTACGTGGTGTGAGGGTTATAAATACACGTACATATATATGTGTATACACACACATATATACATGCACATACACATTAAATTAAATTGAAAAATAAAAATGATTACAAAAATTTCTTTTCACCTTCTGAATTTCTTTCAAAAACCTCCCAAAAATGTGAAAACAGGGCATCAAAGTCAGGATTACCAGCCAACCAGGTTTACTCTTCAGGTAGCCTCCCTCCTGCCACCCAACCTCCTGTTCATCCTATGTGCATCCTGGTCTCTCAGGAGGCACCTTTGGCCAGACCCTGGTTGCTGTGTTTGCCTTTCTGTGAGCCAGGAGCAACATTGTCCAAGTGTCAACAAAGACCTTTGTTGAGGTTTTCTATATCACATATTTAAATAAAGTCATCCAGAATTTACCTGACTTTTTTTCCCACTTAGAATAATCCCTTCCAGCTGCATCTATGTTGCTTTAAGTGACTCGAATTTATCTATTCTGATCACTGAGTAGTATTCCACTGTGTATGTATATTACATCTTTTGGATACATTCATCTGTTTGAGAGTATCTGGGTTATTTCCATATCTTAGGTAGTATAAATACTGCTGTAATAAACCTAGTGCAGGTTTCTTTTCAAGTAGTGGTTTTTTTTTTTTTTTTTTTTTTTTTTTTTTTTTTTTTTTTTTTTTTTTTTTTTTTTTTTTTTTTTTTTTTTTAATGTTCTTTGGGTAGATTCCTAAGAGGGAGATCTCTAGAACACAGATTTCTGTAGTGGCTAGACCGGTTTTCATTCCTACCAGCAGTTCAGTTTTCAGCACACCCTTGTCCATTTTTTTTAATTGCTTAGTTTTTAATATGGCACATTCCTGTGGGTGTGGGGTGATATCTCATGATTTTAGATTGAATGTTGATATATTGCAAATGGAGGTGCTATCTGAGAAAGTTGTATCTGAGGATGAAATACTGATACATAATTTGCTTTATGCAAGCAATTACATTTTAATATTGCTCTTATCATAGTATCTCAGCTATTTGGGGGATGATATGATCTTAGGGAAGGCTGTAAGATATGATGCATACAATATAAAGTTCAAATTTGGAATCAACCAGCAACAGTCATCTTGTAATTTTTATGAAATTCAGTTTTGGCCCAATGACAGGTGTTGGGTAAAATAACTGCCATTCCTTAAAATTCTAGAATCCTAATAATTTTTTTCTTTTTCATTCTATGGAATAGAAATGCTCAATATTTCCTACAATTTTATGGCTATTTGCCTCAATACTACCTCAACATAATCATTATTTTCTTTTGATTTTGTTACAATCAAGCTTGCATGCTCTATCACTGTTTCATCAAATCAATCCCCCTACATTTGGTACAGAATATGGTATAACTTGCTCCAAATAAAAAGTGATAATAACCTTAAGGTAATATTAAATTAGTGCTAACAAAGCACACATTCCTTAACAGAGTATCAAAATAATCATATTAAGATAGTAAATAGTTATTGAAACAGCATCTCAGTAAGTGTGAAAATGTGTGTGGTGGAATAACTGAATGGCTTCCTAAATATGATGATGGGGACTTATTAAAATTATTAGTGATTATGTATAATTTTAATTGCCTTTTAAAGGTGTTGCATTGTTTTTCTGAAGCTTTTTGTGTGCTACCCAATAATTCTGGCATTCATGGGGATTTTACAAGTACAGGAAGTTTAAATTTTGCTCTAGAAGATTAGATAATCAAGCTGAGCCAGAATAAAGTCAAATCAATTAGATGGAATCCTCTGAAGCCAGTTTGAAAATTAAGCGGGGTGGGGGGTGGGGGAGGGCTTGTGTAGAGATAAAGCATTCTAAGTCCCCTATGATCTTAGTACTGCAGGTTTTCTAAATTTCTTATGTATAAGGAAATTTATAAAAACAAAAGTTGGGTCTAATATTTTGTTAAGGCATTTTCAGGAATGTACATTATTAGCTGACATGCTGAATAAATATTCAGCTTAAAATACTACCCATATTTTGAGGTTGTTTTCTTGATATTTAAATAGTTCCTGAAGTTATTAAATTCTTAAGCTATTATTAATCAATGTTGTTTTTTTTTCAAAATGTGTGAAACTAATGAGCATAAGGAAGTATTAACTCAGAAATGGAATGACAGAAAACAAGGATCAAGTTGTATAGCACCTCTTTGGCAGTTTGACATGAGGCCAGAAGCAAGAGTTTATACTAAATGTTTTCAAAATGCAACCTTTAGTGTTATTTGATTTTTTTCCCCAAGCAAACTAAGATGTGAAATTTAATAATTCCTTCTGACAATTTCATAAAAATAGGTTGCCAAACTTAATTGATGGCAGGCCTCTTCATTTGCCACCTTTGGGCAATCACTGTAAGTTATTGATACGTAGTTCACAACCTCTATCCATCACATCTTTGACTGCATCTGTGTTAACCTTTGTGTTGATCCAAAAGTGGCATAGCCCCAACTAAAAAGCTGTCAAGTCAGTTAGGCAACTGGGCTTCTCATCTTGCTTCCACCTTCATTTTGCCACCTAAGATCATTGAAAGAGAACGGGACAAAAAGATAATCCAATCAGTTTGTAATGCCCATATTGTCTTACATTCCTCATAAATTAATACCTGGAGGAAATAAAAATCTAAAATAAATCGAACTCTTAATGCATTAGAGTTACAATAGTTAAAAGTCTTTGAGTTATATAAATCCAGCCTAACTTAAGTTCCAACTCTGTGTGGCCTTTTGAAAGTTACTGACTTCTCTGAGCCTCATGGTAAAATAACAAATCATTTTATGTGGAGACAGTGAACTTTCTTCCAGAATTTATTATCCTTATAGTCCTTTTATGAATAAGCTCTATTTATCAGGGCAGACTTATATTGGAAGGGTAAAAATCAATATCAAATAAATAAATGTTTCCCATTTTTTATTTTTATTTATTTATTTAGAGTGGTGATGTTTATTTACAATGCTGTCATGTTTGTAATGCTGTTTACAATAAATAGAGATGCAGTCCCACTTTTCTTCAGATGTGTTTTACCATACCACAATCACCACCAAGGCACAAATAGTCCATTGTATCCCCTGCCACCAATGTCTTTTACCCTTATCCTCTCTCTCTCTGCTGGTATCATTTCTACAATCATATTTCTAGGGTTTGTGAGGTTTGAGTTTGTTTGTGCCTTGTTTTGTTCCTCTGTATTCCACATATGAGTGAAATAATTGGTGCTTTTTTTCTTCCATCTGGGTTGTTTTGTTTAGCATAATCTCCCAAAAGTCTATCAAATGTCAAGTTCATCATTTTTATAGCTGAATAAGTTTCCATTGCCTATGTTATAAGCTCCCTAGCCCCCAGGGATTTATAATGAGTTCTTGTAAGTGAGGACCTCTAAAGGTTATATTCCACATTACCTTAATAGCATATCCCAGCAAATCTATGTCATAAAACTTCATGACATATTTTCATACAATTCCTATTCTCCCATCTAGAAACTATATTTTTTGACTTGCCTTATTCCTAAGTGTGACCATTTGAGCAAATCTTGACTAACACAAGAACATCAATGTCATATGCAACTTTCATATTATAGATACCGGATTGAGAAAATCCGGTATATCTTATGTCCTATTTCCTTTCTTCCTTTTCTACCAGCTGAGAAATGACAATAGCTGGGCTTAATTTGAAGGATGGCTAGTGCTGAATTTTTAGTAGTGAAGTTAATATAATATATATGTGTGTATATATATGTTCATATGAAGTGATATATATTTGAAATTTATGCAGTGTTATAATGAAATATTGCTTCAATAAAATTAATTAAAAATTTGTGTTCCATTATATTCCAGGGATATAGTCCTGATATGTTAGTGATGTGGGGAACTATGATGGAATAAAAAAATAAAGATATATAAAACATTTTTTTGGGAGACATTTAAGCTGATGTCATTCCAACACTTAATCCAATAAACATTTAGGGTACCATGACTGTACATAAATATACAGACATTGCGAATACAAAATTACATATAGCTTATTGTGATAAGCATACTGATCAAACAGGTATATGTAACAACTCAGATGCACAAGTGAGATCACACAGTAATTCAGATGAGAAATGATGAGCTAAATGTATGTTATCTTGTCTGCATAACTGTGATTTATTTAATTCCTAACCTTATGTTTTTAGCTGTGATACTCTCAATATAAATTTGATTTTCTACAATAGAAAGGAGAATTATTTTAATTTCTGTCAAATCTGTGTATTTTTCATTGTGCCAGTCATGCCATTATTATTAAGAGAAATATATTTTATTTATTCAATGTGAACAAGACTGTATATCTACTAAAAATAAAAATATGCTGAAATTGATTGGTATGTATATGAAATTTCATTTAGTTGCCTAAAGATAATATCGACATGGGTTACTATTGAGTATGCTTTTTGACTAATTTTTTTATCATGTTAATTTATATTTACCAGAGTTTTCCATAAGCTCTTTATTTTTTTTTTCATTTCTATAGTTGCTACCTCTTAGAGCCCAACTATTAAATTTTGTGAAATAACATTTTGTTATAGAAATGTACTCAGTTTTATGTAAATGTTGTCATTCTTGATGTGTAAAGATGTAAAGCAAATGTAAATTTTAAACAAGAAGTTTAATTTTCCCTGTGAAAAATGAGGACAGAAATGTCCCTATAATGTATAATAAATAAATATCCCTCTTATTGGATGTTTATTTTAAAAACTTGCAAATTCTTTCTCCTTCTCTTTGAAAAGCATGTAAGTCTTTTTAAAGGTTAAGTCAACTTCTTGACAGTCAGTCTTACAATACAGGAATGTCTTTTCTCTGGAACCTATAACCATCTTGCTGAAATGTAATCATTATGGAAGAAAGCATTCCAATTTTCCAGTTTTTGTGGGAGGGTGAAAAGCTAACCTTGGCTAAATTCCAAAACTACTTCTTGTCATAACACTATGAATTAATTTGCTTTTGGTAAATCCAGTTATCTAACACAATTGATCATTTCAATTACGAAGTGAATATAACATGAACTATATTTGACAATGCTGTCAAATCCTCTACTTGAGCAAGAGTTACTATTTTTCTCAAAAACAATAGGAAGTGGATTGAATCTGTTTGGTCATACAAAAGTGAAATTTCTTCCTATTGTTGCAATTTCTGAGTGGATTGTTTCTAATATTCATCATGTTGCAGCTTAATGTCCATTGACTAATGAAACTGTGTTCTTTCTCTCATGTTTTTATGGAAAGTTTCCTCTAATTTAACAAAAATTTTCATTATATTTTCCCCAGAGAAGGTGAAACAGAGACATTCATTCATGAAGCCATGCATATTATTAAAAAAAATATTTGTTATTTTTAAAATAAAAACTGCTATATGAAATTGGGCAAAAGCCTCCAATTAACAAGCCACGGGGAAAAAAAGCAGGATTTTTAAAATGCAGTTTCCACCACCCAGCTTCTTAACAGACTCATATTACCGGTGTACACAGCAGTTGCTAAAGTCATAAAGCAATTTAAGCAACAGCGTTTTATTTACAAGGAAAATTGACCAGGAAAATGAAAAGTCCTTAATGCTGCAAATGGCCAGTTATTTTACTCCCAGTACTGTCTTATCTGAAAGCCCCAAACAAATGTCCAAGATTGTGCCCATTCAAACCTGGGTCAGGCACTATGCAAAGTCCGGTCCTACACCATCATCTTCTCTTTGTTTTTTCTCTCTCCAGTGTTCCAAACTATGACTTCTCGAAGGCTCCTCAAACTTTTCCAACAAATGCTGATGCAATTATCAGCTTTCCAAATACCTGTTTTTCCCAGGTACCAGGTAGCTTCCATGTTACCTTGCTACAGCGGCTCTACGTCCTTCTTTTACCAGGCCCACCATCAGCAGCATCTGGCCAAATTCACCAGGCCTGCTGTCAGCATCCCCTGATCAACTCTGGTCTGCCATTCTGGCATCTGACTCCACACTGGTACTTCTCTGCCAGCTTCTTTCCCATCATGGATCCTTACCACCTGTTTACTCTTTCCCCAGCCAGGTCATGTAGGCCTGTTCTATCAGTTTCCCATTCTCCTCCCTTCTCTTATCTCTCCCTCCTCTTTTTTATGCATCCTTTTGTGCTTCTGGCTTCTTCTGACAGGTCTTTCTCTCAGACCCTGCCCCGCCCACCAGTCCACCAGGGCAGTATGATGTCCAATACCATTTTCTATTGCCTCACTATCCCTGCATCATATATACAAGAAGTATTGTGCTGAATCATTTGATACTATAGTTTCATAAGTGATCACATTGACCTTGGTAGTAACTCTAAACCAGAGGTTTCAGTCCCATTTGGTACACAAGAGGGGTTAGCAAGAATTGGGGGCAAAGGTGGGATCAGGCAGAATCTTGGGTCATCTCTGGAAAATGGTCTTAAGGAAATTGAAGAGCTCATTTTTGTTCTTTTCCCATTTCATTCTTAGTGGGAGTGACTAACACAAAGAACTCCAAGATCACAAGATTCCAGATCTAGCATGAAAGTGTTGCAGGCATTTTGTTTAGGACATCTCATTCTCTAGCTTGCATATTAAACTTGAGGCAAAAATGTATGTATTTACAAATCTCATGTCCTCTGACTCACTCAATGAAGGTGAGAGAGCCTTTAGTACTTGGAGGCAGTCATCCAAGCATATTCTATATCCTTTGTAATTCAGCAAAGATTACAATAGTCTTGATATATTAGGAATGTGGGGAATCCTGATCAAATGATTTACTGATTTCAAGTAAATTTTTGAGAAGGTAATTTTTTTGATAATTTTTGAGAATGTTGTTTATTAAAAGCCAATTTTCATATTCCTTAGACTAAAGAGTATTAAATATTGGGGGGAAGCCCCTAAAATTAGAGTAAAATGATTTAAAAACTCTATGTGTCCATTGCATGTTAGAAGGTTTAAGCTGTGCACCTACTAAGGCCTAAATTCAAACATTGTCAAGCATGACCCTAACATTTGTTTATCTGAAAAGTAAAATATGTTTCAAATTTTCCATTTCTTTTCACATAAGTCTCAATTTAAGCAGCTAACTGGTCCTCTCATAACTAGGATCTTCACCTTAGGCTCTGGACATTTCTCTAAACAGAAGTAAATGAGGCTTCTACAAAGTGAGATAATTTTTTGAAACACTTGCTAAGATTATGTGGGAGAAGTAAATGGGAAAATATCTAGTACATTCAGATTTAAACACAAATAAAACATTTGTTATATTTTTGTAAAGTCAAAGAGGTTGAGTGATGGTTTCTAAACTCCCTGATATTATGTATTCTCAGTCACGTCTTCCAAAGTCTCATTATTAAATTGAAATATAATGGTTTCTTGTCAAGTACTCAGTGAAGATGTTACTTTAGTGATCACATCATGCTAAAACTCTCATAATGTCTACTTTCTTTACCAATTTGAGCACACAAAGTTGTTTTAAGTCAAAATTTTCAGAACAATTTCATTGGTACCCTTTTATCTTCAAGTCTTTACAAATTATCTTCATTAAATTATTGCAGGCAAAAGGTAGAGAAGCATAACTTCCTCTGAAAGCAATTGCTTCCCCTATTTGGCTTTCCAACTACTTAATGGGATTCAGTAGAAGTGTACAACTGTTAACTGAATTTCTGCTTGACAACCCTACATGTGACTCTTATACTAATTCACTATGCTTATGGGGTTATTGTTAAGAGAGTTATAATAATAAAAGCTGGAGGCAAATCAACCTACCCCTTTAAAGATGACTAACTTCAATTTCCTGGAATAGGTTTTTGTTAGGGTCTGCCATGAATTAGTGTTGTCTAATTGGGAACACATATACAGTATCTACTACTATAGGTCAAATGAGAACTATGCCTTAGAAGGAAAGATGGTAATTTGACTGAGAAATGTGCTGAACTGTGGAAATTGTGCTGGCCAATTAGTACCATTTTTCTATTTCTATTTTTTTTCCTTTAATCATATGAACTGGAAGCTAGAAACATTTTAAAGCATTACTGACAATATCTTATGTTAGATTCTGTCAATGAGAAGAACTAGTATAGTTACTGAAATGTATAGGGACAGCAGAAATATTATTATTTTTATGGCTGTGGCTGGCACATAACAAATCTTCAATGTGAAGGTATTTCCACTAGTTTTGTGTCTTTAAAAAAAATGTAACTGCTTAAGTGCAATGGGCAGTGAAAACAATGACAGTGGCTTCCTACAACTTGAGCATTTCTTAATTTGCTAAATGGTAGATTAGCCTCCTAAGTTTTTTTCCCCACCCCCATATCTTCTAATGAGTTTTAAGTTTTTTTTATTATCAATTGTTGTTTGAAGTAGTTGGAGTTAGTTTTGATTCCTAAGTGAAACCCACTGATCTAGAGCCTCTTAAAGGATTTAGAATTTACATTTTTTATAAAGCTTTGTGTGATCCCCATTGAGAAAAGTACCAAATGCCCAAAGTAGAAACTGATCAACAGAAAAAGGAGAAAAAGGACACCAGAGTATCTGTATGTGGAGTTTATTTAGCAATGAACAACTGAAGCTGGAAACACACCTGTCCTCAGCACCTAGGCACAGTGGCCTTGTTTCATAATTAGTAGCTGGACATGAGAATCATCTTTAAATACTGTACCTCTGAAAGCATGTGAGGCATTGAAACCATGACCTCAACATGGGAAGGGCTTAGGAATTGTTGCCTTTAGCTATGTCTAAAAAACACAGAGATTAAAAATGGCCTAAACGCAATAAGGGTACTTCTATCTTTTACTTCCTTGTAAATTTTGAGCAGCCCTGGGGAATATAAAAAACAAGCACCCTGGGGCTCTTGTTTCAAGTCCTGGGTGGGGAAGAGAAAATGAATCACCAGGAGGGTATGTGAAGGAAATTGGAGCCTCTGATTTTCAGGGGGAGGAAGAAAAAAAGAGATAAAAAGATGAGCAAAAGAGAGAGGGCAGAAACATGAGAATGATGAGCAGGTAAAGAAGAGCCTGGGTGGTCAGACTGGGTGGAAACCCCCTGGAGAGTGAGTTGATGGTTGCAAGGAGCCACAGTAGAAGAGTGGCTGGCAGAAGAGTAGCTAGTGTGGAGTTGATATCGGGTCAAAATGGGGCAAAAGCCTCCAATCAACAAGCCAAAGGAAAAAAAACCGGCATTTTTAAAATATAGCTTCTGTCACCCAGCTTCTTTTTTTTTTCCAATTCTATTTTTTTCTAATTTATTTATATATAAATTTCACATCATTGTAATCCCAGGGATTTACTCCCCTACTCTCCCCACCGTTTCCTCCCTTTCCCTCCTGTTCAAAGTTGTGTGCTTCAGTCTGGTGCTTAGCTTGTTTTGACTTTTCCTCAAGGCTTTTTTTTTTTTTTTTTTTTTTCACTATATCCCCTATACTAGTGAAACCATTTGGTTTGTCTTTTTCTTTTTGACTTGTTTCTGCTAATATGATTTCTTCTAAATACATCCATGTTATCATAAAATCATCAAATTTATCATTTTTAATTGATGAGTAATATTCCATTGTGTATATATACCACATTTTTTTTCATCTAGTAAGAATGGCCCACATCCAAAGAACGGGCAACAAGTGCTGGTGAGGATGTGGAGAGAAAGGAACACTCTTACACTGCTGGTGGTAATGTAAACTGGTCAAAACACGATGGAAAGTTGTGTGGAGGATCCTCAAATTAATGAAAATGGAATTACCATTTGACCCAGCAATTACTCTCTTGAGAATCTACCCAAAAGAGACCTCAGTGTGGGTACAAAGGGACACCTGTGCTCAGATGTTTACTGCAGCACTATTTATAATTGCAAGGACTTGGAAGCAACCTAAATGCCCCACCCAGCTTCTTACCAGATTTGTATCACCCACACAGTGATACAAATCACACACAACAGTCGCTATAGTCACAAAGCAATTTAAACAACAGGGTTTTATTTACAAGGAAAATTAACCAAGAAAGAAAAAATCCTCCCTACCACAAGCAGCCAGTTATTTTACCCCAAGTACCATTGAGTTTGAAGTTCCCAAACATATGTTCAAGGCACCCTGCAAATTCCAGTTCTTTCTTTTCTGTCTTCTCTTTGCTTCTTCTCTCTCCAGCATTCCAAGTTGTGGCTTCTTCAACGCTATTCAAACTTTTCCAACAAATGCTGCACAAATTCAGCTTTTCAGATCCCTGGCTTTCCCAGGTACCAACTTTCCAGGTAGCTTTCATGCCACCTTTGCTGCAGCTCCACACACTTTCTTTACCAGGCCCGCCTTTAGAGGTGTCTGATCAAATTCACCAGGCCTGCCCCCAACAGCCCTTGGCACTACTACCACTCTGGCATCTGACTCTGTACAAGCTACTTCTCTGCTGCCCACTCTCCTACCATGGCTCCTTGCCATCACCAGCTCATTCTTCCAGGGGGCTTCCCCTGGCCTGGCCACATGGGTCTTTTTTATCACTCTACCATTCTTGTACTTTCACCTCTCTCTGTTTGTACTTTTTATCCACCCTTTTCCTGCTTCTTGATTCTTCTCATGGGTTTTTTTTCTTAGACCCCACCCACCACCAGGGCATTTTGGCACCCATACAACTTTCAACTATGTCACTACACTGTATCAGAGTTAGATGCCAGCATGGAAGGCTAGCAGTGATCAAGGGCTGCTGAGGGCAGGCCTGGAATGTGGCCATATACTACCAAAAGCAGTCCTGATAAAGGAAGAACATTTGAAGAAGCTGAGAAGCTCAAAATACTGGAGAGAGAAGAAGCAAAGAAAAGATGGAAAAGAAAAACTGGATTTTATACAGTACCTGCCTCAGGTTTGGAGGGGAAAAGGGATTCCATCTTGGACATGTGTCTTTGAGAACACTGTGACTAAAAATGATGGCTGGAGTAAGATAACTGGCCACTTGTGGTATTGAAGACTTTTCATTTGACTTTCTCTTTCCCTGGTTAATTTTCCTTGTTAATAAAATACTGTTGTTAAATTGCATTTGACTGGCAACTGCTAAGCTCAGGTGGTAAAAATCTGAAAGAATCTGAGTGGCAGAAGCCACATTTTTAAAGGGCTGTTTTTTTCCTTTTGCTTGTTGGTTGGTTGGAGGCTTCTGCCCTGTTTTGACTCTATTTCAACATAATTTCTGCTTGTTCAGATATCAGACTCAACAAGAACCACTGCAGCATTAAAGACAGATGCACATTGCCTCTCCTTTCCTTGTAGAGGAAAGTGTAACTGTCAGTCAAGGCCCTCCTGATCTTCCCATCAACAGACCTACAAGTAAAACTGTATCTGCAGCTTTTCTTTCTTCTTTGTTATGAAAGAGGAACTCTGTATGAACAAATTCAAACAAATACCTTTTCCTTTTATTCAGTGATCTCTGGAATTTTGCTAATCCTTCTCATCCCTCTTTCCTATATCTTCACTCAGTGCCATCACCAATGATATTAATAAACATGCACTTGTACTCCAGGAATTCAAATCTACAAAAACAAATATTTTACCTGCTAGTGAAGTCTACTTGTTCTTAAAACTTTTTTCACGGAAATTTATGCTGCCTTTTTTTTTTTTAAAAACTAGTAATACAATTGTTAATTCACAGCAGTTAGTTTCTTTAAATATTCACTATTCCTTAAAACCTTTTCTGACTATTCTCCCTTATCTTCCATCAGTTTTTATTTTACAAATATTCATGTAAAACCAGTAGGAAATGGATGTAGATAATAATAAAAGGGAAACCATCTCTACCTTGTTTAATGATATCTAAGTTGCAAATGCAATTAGCATATTTTTAAACTAATTTATGATTTGTAAGACAAGGAAAAGAGTAATAAAAACTTATTGCAACAAGTTAAAGAAATTTGAACATAAACATGCAGGCAAATTAAATAATCTCTCCCAAACACATTAATGGATACTAATAGGTTCTTACCCATATTTGTTTATATTCATATAATTGAGAATGTGAACACATAAAATTTCTGATATTTTGCTATTTTTCACTTAAAAACAAACAGTGTATTATTTAACCTAGTAGTTATGTACATATGGAAGGATTTTAAATAACATAAATATGGTTTTAAAAAGCATATGAGCTCATGAATGAATGATGTCTTATTTGCCTTCTTTGGGGAAAGATAATGAAAAAAACCTTTTGTCAATCTAGAGAAAACCTACAAAAGTGGGAGAAAGAAAACAATTTTATTAATCAATAGGCATTAAAATGGAACATTATTGTAAACAATCCATCAGTAGCTGGAGAGAAAAATCTCAAAAGAGATAAACATAAAAAAGTCAAAATGAGAGAGCAAATAAGTAAGAGTTTACCATATTCCAACTCCAGTTAAAATCTTTCTACTGTATATTCCTAATTTTCCTTCTGTTAATGTATCATATTGTGCTTCTCTGGTGCCTCCATATTACTCTTGATAGGATGTCAAATGTGGAGATGGGAAATGAATCTAAATCTACTTTATTAACTGACTGAACTCTTAAGCTCTACGCATATGAGAGTCTTTCATATTTAAATACTCTTTGAAAAAAATTCTTTAAATGTAGTACCTTAAAGTTTTTGTTAATTTTGTTTTAAATGTTGATTTTATATCACTAAAGATAGGAGTTTGTATCTGCTCTCCCAAAATATAACACTTTGGCATATTGAAAATTTTGAATTATACAAGTTTGAGGAAACAGTAGAAGCAATAAGTTTTCTCTACCTTTCCTATATCTTTCTCTCATGAAACAAGTCATATGATAACCATCATGTGAGAGATGCTTCCCTATAGTCAGAAGATGCACCCTTATTGCCAAAGACAAAGGGACAGCAAGAAACAAAACAAAAACAGATCTTTCAGGTTTTCCCCAAGTTTAATACACTTATTTCATATTCCTTAACATACTATATTTTTATGACTTTCTACTTTTGATCAAAGCTTACATAAAAATAGATTTCACTTTTCTTCAGATCTTCATTTCCTTATTAAGTTTTGCATGTACTGTAGAGTTTACAATAAGTCAATGCATATACTTTTCCCTGGTCAATCAGTGTTTGTCAATTGTACCTTTAACCTAGTTCAAAAATCTTTAAGAGGGTAGAGGAACCTTTTTTCCTCCTCTACACTTGCACAAAAAATATACAAATATTACTTGCTCAAAAAAGAATAACAAAAACAAGCAAACCTGTAATAACCTGAAATAATTTTGTGAATCACTAGCAAGCATGGGCATCATTTTGGCAAACATGAATGACATTAAAGTTTAGACTTCATCTAAAAGAATTTCTGGGTATTTAATAAATGATACTAGTAAGGAGGCTACAATCAATACAAAGTAATAATTTACTGTAATATTTGAGTGTTGGAAAATAGGAAGATGATTGGCAAAGAAATAGGTTGGTTAAAAAGGAGACTATAGATTCAGTTTTCAGTAAACTTATAATAAAATCAGTTCAAAATGGGGCAGCAGCCTCCAACCAGCATGCCATATTTAAAATGCAGCTCCTGCCACCCAGGTTCCTTTCAGGTTCATACCACCCATGCATAGCATTTGCCAGACAAAATGCAATTTAACAACAGAGTTTTATTTACAAGGAATTAAGCAAGGGAAGCAAAATGTCCTTAAAGCCACAAGTGGCCAGTTATCTTACCCCAGTCACCTTTTTTCAGTCCCAAAGGTCCCAAAGACCATGTCCATGATGGTACCTTTTTGCCCCTCCCTCCAAATCTGAGAGGCAGGTACTCTGCAAAGTCAGGTTTTTCTCTTGCTTCTTCTCATTACTTCTTCTCCAGTGTTCTGAGTTGCTCTGCTTCTCCAAGTTTCTTCAAACTTCTTTAACAAAATGCTGATCCCAAATCAGCTTTCCAAATCCCTGGCTATCTCCAGGTAGCAGCTCATTATGCCACCTTACTGTGGTGCCACTGTCTCCACTCTGGCCACTCTTCTGCCAGCCATCATGGTTCCTTATTACCACCAGCTCACTCTTCCAGGGGAATTCTGCCCAAGCTGATCACTCAGGTTTCTCTTTACCCACCTTGCTATTCTCATGCCTCTTCTCTCCCCAAATATCTTTTTCTTGTCTCTGCTCCTTTCCTTTTTATCTTTTTTTTTCCTCTAAAAGCCAAAGGCTCCAATTTCCCTTTATACACCCACTAGGTGATACATTTTCTCTTCCACACCCAGAATTTGCAATAAAGTGAAAATACCCTTATTCTGTTTAGGCCAGAACCCTTATCCTCTTTAGGCCATCTTTTACTTCTGTGTTTTCCAGACACAGCTAACAGTATCAAAACCAAAATTTTAATACTTCCATATCAGGGTCCCAGCTTCAATACTGCCCATTTTGGGGTACTGGCTTCAATAATAGTGAAAATACTAAGTGTAGCATTGAAGACTATAAACTAACATTTAGTAGAATAGTAAGTATGAAGATATATAAGATTAGAATTCATTGTTCTCCAAGTAATATTTGACTAGCTAAGAAAATATCTTGTTTTCTGGAAAGAAAGAGTAAAGAAACAATACACATGCATTTCATGATGTAATAGAATAAGCATTGATGAAAACTTTGCACTCTGCAAAATTGTGAGCTACAAATAAAATTTCGTAACTGTGTAACCATAGCACTAACATAAATCTAATTCTAAATTTAACAAACTCTAACAGGTTTCTAAAAGGCAAATCTCTAATAAAAATTTGTACCGTAAAAATGATGTCATAAAAACTAAACTCTAAAACTTGAAGGAAGATGTAGAGCTATATGGACAAGGTAAAATCACAAAGATCAGAGAATTAGGTAATAAAGACAAAGCAAGTGGCCAAAGCCAAACTGAGCCAAGACCACAAATTTGGGGACAGTGGCTGGTCATGAATTAGCTGGGTGTAGAGTCAGAAACATGGGCCCCCAAGCATGTCCACTTCCAATGCCCAGAATCACACTTTAAATCACAAGGCAAACAGGAAGTCCTTCCATATAAACACCTTGACACTGGAGATGATGCTGGGTTACAAGTGGGCCCAGTTTCATCAAATATATCTTTTAAGCAGAGAGTTTCTGTTGGTTGTGGTTAATGGAAATGTAACTGGCAAAGGTCAGAAAGAGAAAATTTGTATTTTGAAGATAGAGTAAAGGCAAGAAAAGTGCGTAGTCTCTAGAAACTAGAAAAGGCAGGAAAATAGATTCTCCTTTAATGCATCCCAAAATAATGCAGCTATGCAGATACTAGATCATAATCAGGTGAGAAAGAAGACTGATATCCAGTTATTACTGTGCTGCCGCCACTACTACATTGAGACAAAACAAATATGCTTAGCTTGTTTTTGTGTAAGGCAGCTTGGCATTTGCAAATTAGATGATTTCCATGTTCCTCTTGGAGTTTGACATTGACATTTCAGTCACAACTTCACACTTCACACACATAGATGATCTTCTGCTTGAATTAGCAGTTAACGTGTCAAGTGTCCAAAGACTGTTACTCTAAAAGTGAAATCAGTTGAATGTTTATCACTTTGTGTTTTATTATAATCTCTTTGTTTTTCTTTATACTTACAATTTTTAGACTCTTCAATCTTTATTTTGCAATCTATTTCTATTTAAACAAAATAGAGATTGTGTGGACATTGTGAAGTGATTGGGTGTTAACCAGTTATTTTACTGACTGAGACAAATACTCTCAAGAACATCAGAAATTGATTCTCAGTACTTTTAAGAATTCATATACGTATTTATGCAGAAATTTTCTGGCCATGAAATTGTTCAAATGAATTAGGCTTTGAAGTGAGTCTGAATAAATTTAGTCTGTGGTTGTAGCATAGACTTGTAAGTGATAGTAAATGCATCCTGCATGCCAGATGACAGGCAGATGGAAAATTTTATTTGAAAATAATGAACAGGAGATTTCTTTTTGTGTGTAAATGATTAAAAGATTCATTCATTAGCAGTCACAAGTTGACTCCAAAACAAAGGATAAAAACTAGAGCAATTGTCTTAGGTGATTATTTAAAAATTGCATGAATTATCAAGACAAGTCTTACTCATTCTAGCTATTTTTTTTAAGCACAGGTAAAATTAAGTATACAATTTTGTGTGATTTATTTGCATTCTTCTTTTTCCTGCTTCCAAATTTGTAGTTTTATTATTTTATTCTCTGTCATTCTTGATCATTAAATACAAAGTATAGATAACTTTTATTATTTATAAATTTTTAAGTATTGTAAAATTGGGATAATAGCTTTTATTTAATATTTGACATTAAGTTAAAAAATAACAACTCTCTCTTACTTACATAAACAATGTCAGTGGGAGTGAAAACTGAATTACAAAGGGCAAAATCTCCCAGAAGCTATGAAGGATTAAAAAATATCTCAGTTTGTGGCATTCTATTTGGTATCATATTACTTGACTTGCCTAAGGTTTTTTGGAAAAAAAAAAAAAAGAATTGCAATCTTATTTGTCATGACCACTAATACCTGTAAGTTTTGTATCAATATAGCAGCCATCTTTAAAGGCAGTAAAATGACATTGAGTGTGTACTTTATATGTTGTGGCAATTTTTGCAGCAGAAAGTTCCTTTCAACCTATATCTTACAAATTGGTACTTTGCTTTACAATCAAAATATTCTTTCAAGTCATAGTTAAGGAAGCAGTGCCTTTCAGCTATAAACAATCACAGCTATAGAAATGTTTTTTACCCCCCTCTATAGTCTACTTTTAGTTTGATTGACCACAGCCCCAAACTGCATTTTCACACATGTTGGAACTAATCATGATTAGATTCCAGGTAAAACTTGAAAAAAAAAAAAAACTAAAAACATAAAATATCAAGTTGAACTGTGTTTCCAGTGGTAAAATATTTTTGAATTATAATTTAAAATTCCGGAAATCACTTACCATTCCCCTTTGAATATGCCTTGCCATGTGCTAGAAAGAGTAGAATGGTATCTGTGGAAGAACACGGCCTTTCAAGTGAAAAAAATCTAGATTTGAGATGGGGTTTATTTTCATCAAATTCCTTGCCATCTCTGAACTCTGTTTACTTTGTCTGTAAAGCAGGGATAATGATGATAATGATGATGTGCTGATGCTGGGAGATAGTTCTTAATAACTTCTTTCAGATTTGTGTAGGTTTGTTGAACAAAACTGATTGGAAAACTTTTTTAAAGGGTGTTTAAGAACAAACTTGCCTTGAAAACTGTAGGTGGTATATTGCTTCAATATCTAGAGCTTTTTCCCAGGGCCTTATAATACTGCAGATTTGGGAGGTTGGGTTATTCCTTTCCCTTACAGAAGGTTTTCAGTTTAAATACCTGTGTTTCTCTTAAAAGGAGGAACAGATTTGTCAACTTTTGAGTCTCATATACTCAGTGTTCCTGTTTTGTAATACAATCCCTGCAAGCCAAGTAACCTCAACTTTCACCTTGTTGCCTGATATATTAGTGGTCAGGGAACCAGCACTAGATTCTTCATGTGTAATGATGATCCGCCCTCAGATCTAGAAACATCATTTACCCAATGTTAAAAGAATAATTTAGCCGTGAACCATGAGCCAGATTTTCATTTGCAAGTGGAAAGGAATTACATATCTGGAACAAAAGTCAACAAGGCAATGTTCCAAGGTGGGGAATAATGCAAAGTTTATAAAGAAAGACTTCCTCCTACAAGTAAAAAAAATATTCTTTAAAAAGGGAAAGAAAAACATGCAAACAGAAAGAAGTCTGCAAGTTAATGCTGAATAATGGATCGTATCTTTTCCCATTTGTTTATAACTACAAGCATTAATTTTTTGTTCAAGTAACATTGTTTTATAACATTACATAAGCTCCAGGTGTGCATCATTGAACATCAGTATTTGTTTATACTACATTAAGTTCACCACTAAAACATTCCTGGTAATGTAAGAATCTACCTCCAAGAAGGAAGATTAAGTGAAATGGGATAAAGTGACTAGAAAAAACACTTGTAGATGCTCTTCTTTAAAAAAAAAATATGCTGCTGTACTTCCAGTGGAAAATATCCCTGACCTAAACACTTGCTGACTCTGGTTAACTGTTTACTTAATACCTCTGGTTCTGAGTTGGGAGAGTTTGTGAAAGAGGGGTTGTTGAAGGATAAAGACAGAAATGATAGATATTTTTCAGTCACAGGAACTTTAGGATAAAATGCAAGAATAAAAATTTAATTAGTGTAATTACTATCAAATATGAACTCATTCTACTCAACAATTATTTAGGAGTCCAAAAATTTTGTTTACATAGGTTGTGCTTGTCAGCATAATTGTAATCAAATATAAGACAGAAAAAATTTAAATATTTATTAATTAGTTTTAACATTCCCAAATCCTATTTAAAACTGTTTTTGCTAAAATAGCATATTTCCATTTTAACAAGTCATTTTAAAGTATAGATTCTCAAATCTGCTTCTCATGCAAACTGTTACACTGGTGTCATTGAAATAGAATGACGAAGTTTTGGTTTTATAGAGACAGGCACATAGTAAAAAGGAGGAATATCCCAATAATCTTTTAAGACAATATACAACATTTATGCAACTATTCCAAACATTGCCAAATCGCATCTTCTTAAAAGATAATTGTAATATAGAATCTGAATCCATAGCAGTATTTTATAATAATAAATGTGAAACACATGCTCAGTCATGTACCTCTTCCTTTTTTTCCAAGCATTTTTAAAAATTGTATTATATATGTATATTTTACATCATAGTCTGCCCTGAGGTTCTCCCACCACCTTATCACCCATTTTACCCTCCTCCCCCTCTCTTGCTCTATGCTTCAGTTCTGTTGACAGTTTCAATATTTTCTTGTACATTTGTTTGTTTTCTCTATATCCCTTATATAAGTGAGACCATCCACTATTTCTCTTTTTCTTTCTGACTTATTTCTGCTAACATGACTCCTTCTAGCTCCATTCATGTGGATGTGAAGGTCATGCATAATTTTGTAACTTGTACTGACTGCCAAATTTGGCTGAGTTATCAGTATATCTTAAAATTGAAAATTTCATTATCACATTTTTAAAAAATCACTGGACATCAGAGCATTGCTTAAATATTGAGAGACTGTCTACATTATGTAGGTGGCAGTCCTATATTTCCCAAAATTTTTCCTTGACAACTTGAAGTTTATCATTGAAACAAATGTTGTCAATTGTTTTCCTTGAAATAGTAGTCCACTTTATACATTTTTTTTAAAAATTAGTCTTTCAAAACATGTCTAAAATAACACAGACAAGTGTTTTTACTCCAGCTACTCATTTTATCACAGACTAGTATAATATCTTAAGTACACTTCACATTTTGTCATATAGACACTTAAGGAGGTATGAATGTAGGATTGAATTTAATTATGTCAATGAAATCGGGTCAAAATGGGAAGAAGCCTCCAACCAATAAGTCAAAGGAAATGGTGCTTTTAAAATGTGGCTTCACCACCCAGGTTCCCTCAGGTTTGCACCACGCACACGTAGCAGTTGCCAGTCAAAGGCAATTTAAACAACAGGGTTTTATTTACAAGGAAAATTAACCAGGAAAACAAAAAGACCTTAATGCCACAAGGGGCCCGTTATTTTACTCCAAGAACCATTTAGTCTGAAAGTCCTCAGCACATGGTCAAGATGGTGCACCTTCAAACCTGAAGGCACCCTGCAAAGTCCAGTCCTTCTCCAGCATCTTCTCTTTGCTTCGTTCTCCAGCTTTTCTGAGCTGCTCTGCTTCTCTAGGGCTCTTCAACTTTTCCAACAGATACTGATGCAAAGTCAGCTTTCCATATATGCCACCTTGCTACAGCTCCATGCGCTTCCTTTACCGGGTCAGCCTTTGGTGGTGTCTGGCCAAATTCACCAGGCAGCCTCAGCAGCCTCTGGTCACCCCTTTCCTGCCATTCTGGCATCCAACTCCACACTGGCTACTTCTCTGTCAATCAATCTATTACCATTGTTCCTTGCTATTACCAGCTCACTCTTCCAGGGGCCTTTCCCTGGTCAGGCCACATGTGCCTCTTCTCTCAGGCCTCCATTTTCATCTCTTTTTCCATTCTCCTATCCCTTGGCTTCTCTTTTTAGCCTCATTTATCACTTCTCACTCTTTCTTTTAGATCTTTCTTTCAGACCCCGCCCACCAGGGCAGTTTGGCACCCATACAATTTTCAACTACCCTGCATCACTACCCTGTATCTCTATATCATTAATATTTTTACTACATGTTGCAGATTGATAATGATACGGGATAGTGACATAGTTGAAAATTAAATGGGTGCCAAAATGCCACTGGTGGATGGAGTCTGAGAGAAAGACCCCCAAGAAATGAGACATGCTAAAAGTAGATAAAAGAAAGGAGGCAAAAAAAATGAAAGAGATGAGAATGGCAGACTGAGAGAACAGGCCCACGTGGCCTGGCCAGGAGAAACTCCCTTAAGGAGTGACCTGGAGGTGGTAAGGCGCCATGGTGACTGGTAGAAGAGCAGAAGGTGTGGAGAATGTGGTGCCGCAGCAAGTTGGCATAGTGAACTGGTACCTGGAGATGGCCAGGGATTTGGAAAGCTGATTTGTGCATCAACAATTGTGGAAGAAATTTGAAGCACCTTGGAGAAGCTGAGCAGCTCGGAATGCTGGAGAGAGAAGAAGCAAAGAGAAGATGCTGGAGAAAGACTGAAACTTTGTAGAGCACCTGTCTCAGGTTTGGAGGGCATAAGGGCACCATCATGGATGTGTGTCTTTGGGAACTTTGGGGCTAAAAATGGTGACTGGGGTAAGATAAATGGCCACTTGTTGTTTTAAGAACTTTTTGTTTTC
The DNA here is from genome assembly GCA_004024945.1 of Uropsilus gracilis. NCBI lineage: Eukaryota > Metazoa > Chordata > Mammalia > Eulipotyphla > Talpidae > Uropsilus > Uropsilus gracilis. The sequence continues at coordinate 26,157 of PVHY01011290.1, read as the reverse complement.
CCTGTTGAATTCTCTTTTTAATAAACCCTGTTGTTAAGTTGCATTTGAGTGGCAACTGCTACGCATGGGTGAAGCGGACCTGTGGCTTATTGGTTGGCAGCTTTTGCTCCCTTTCATCCCGATATCAATAAAATGCAGTGTTTTTTACTTAAATAGTTTATGGCGAAAAAAGAGAAACAACTGATTGTTGTAAACCACTGGTAAAAGTTTTTGTTGCTACCTTAATTTATGTTAATATGGAGCAGAAGAATTGTCTCTACCATTAATGTTCATGTCAACCCAGCAAATAGGGCAAATTATATGTTAATATTGCTATTTTAGGGCTATCTGTGTTCCACAGACCATACTTGAGAACAACGGAGTTAAGGAAAAAGAGGTTCGGACGGAAATAGATCAATGGACTGCAAGTCTCCCTAATACATTAACTTAAACTAACTCAATACACCCAATACACTAACTAAAGACCTCTAATCAACCTCATCACAAGATGAGGGCTATTTATTTGGGGTCATGTATCACTTCTCAATAATTCCTAGTTTTTTGCCTTATAAGTAGATATTGTTGTGATTCCATTTGATTAGATGCTGTTGGAATGTGTGGATTATTTGTGAATCTTAACCATTGATTCAGGATATCTGAGTCTTTTATTATAGTTGAGTTGAAATCAAGGAGCTTTTGGTTTTCATCAAGTCATCCAGGGTGTTACTAAAATGCAGATTCAGATTGTACCAAAGGTTCATATTTTTCTGTTGTTATGCCTTTTCTGTTATTAGATTCAGGGATTCACTGCATATTTTAACTTATATCCATAAAAGGTTGCATTCAAAGCAGGCAGGTTATTTTTGTCTGTTTGTTTTGGCATTATTTTCTTAAGCCATTTGCTTTTTAGGGACAGGGGATAGCTCTTGTTGACTCAACTGTTTTTATCTTGCTTGGTGAAATAAAGTTCAGTAACATCCAAAGTGAAAACATTTTTGTGGTCAGCAGTTACTGACTGGAACAAAGTTATTGCTTTTATATACTTATCATAGTAGTTTCAATTCATGAACTGCTGACATTTGTTTTTCTTATCCCAAGTTGAAATTCCCACAAACCTGAAAGAACTCTGTCTCATATAGTAACTGAAGTTTGAATTTAATTTCATGAGGTGAGGGAATGCCACTTAGTGAAAGCCTGATGGGTTTTTCTCATATTTTCCAATTTTTGTGAACTAACTTTAGGCATCTAAAGTTTCATTAAATGGTAATGTGTCATTGGAGATTTCCAACAAATTAGTAAAAAAGGAAAGAGAATACTAAGAAATAAGTTTATATTTTAAAGCCATCTCAAAATTAAGAGAAAGAGAGAAAAACTTCATGGTATTAATTGAAAATGTTTATCATTTCAAACTCATTTTTGAATATATAGTTTTATAAATATATTTGCTTTCATGCTCTAAAGTGAATATACTAATTGTACTTATGACATATTGAAAACCCTAGTGTCAGTGACATTACTCTCCTAGTGGAAGGGAGAGTTTATTTCCATTTTTTATGTTCACTTATATTATACTTTTTAATTAATTCATAATGCTATTTTTATTAATTACATATATTATTTCACATTATTTTGCCCTTAGAAGTTCTCCCACCATTCTGTCATCTGTGAACAGTCACCCTAATGTGTCATCTGTGAATAGTCACCCTGATCTCTTGTGCATCTCCTCTTTTTTCTCTCCCCCTCCCTTGCTTGTTTGCTTTAGTTCTGTTGTCAGTTAGTTTTAATTTTTTCTTGTTCTTTTGTTTGTTTTCCCTATTTCCCACATATAAGTGTGACCATCTGGTGTTTTGCTTTTTAGTTTATTTTCTCTAGATGATTCCTCCTAGCTCCACACATGTTCCGGCAAATGGCATGGTTTGGTTTGTTTTAGTTGCTGAATAATATTCCATTATGTAAATATGCCACAACTTTTTGGTCCATTCCTTTGTTTGGGGGCATTTGGGTTGTTTTCATGTCTTGGCTATTGTAAATAGTGCTGCAATAAATATGAGCATGGGTTACTTTTGAATTATTGTTTTAGTATCTTTTGGGTAGATTGTGAGAAGTAGAATTGCTGGATCCTTTGGTAGTTCTGTTTTCAGTTTTTTTATGGACTCCATTTTCTGTTTTGAATGAGGCCTTAGGTGTTGAGTCCACCGATCAATCAGTGTAATATGGCAGAAATTTTGCTACATAACATCTGAGCTAATTGAGAGAACCTTGCACTATCTTATAATCTAGATGGGAGAACAGCTAGCTTGGTCTAATCTCCTTGAAGATTAGAGATACTTGGAGAGAGGTTCAGATTTTGTGGCTATTAATAGTTGAATTCAGTCTGGATTTCTGTTTCCTGATATTCTAAAAATTTGAGACAGATCGTTGTTTGTGAGAATATATATTACTTTGTTCTTTTGTCTGTTTCTGTGTTACAATTCAAAAACGTTTCTTGGGATTTGTTATCAGGATTTAATTTCCTTAAATTAACATATATGTGACTGGATGTGAATGATGAACAGTTTGCTGAAAATATTTCCTGAAATGTTTTACTGGAAAATATTTTAAGATGATTAAAACAATTATTAACAGAGTTTATCCATTTTAATATTAAATTATAATGTTTATTCCTATTAATAAGACACAAATCTTATAATTAAGCAGTGAAAGTGAAATGTGATTCTGGAGGAAACTGATTAAAGCCATGAATGATGAGGAAATATCTGAAGGCGATCTCCATAAACAAATGAGATTATTCATCCAATTGCATCTATCAAATGGTGTCATGTTTGAAGTCACTGACGCAGACATCTGGGTGTGGCATCTTATTCATTCATTGTGGCATGATAATTAATCAACTTCTTACAAACATGACAGTTAAATAAGGAAGAACAAAGTACATGCCAAGTACTCAGTTACTTAAATTCAAGGAGCTTTACTCACAAAGAGATGACACTAGTAACCTATAATCTTGTCAATTTGAAAAATTATTAAATGTCAATCATAAGCTTTGGTTTTATTCCTTATGGTTATTAAAATGTCTCATGTGTAATTCCATCTGTATGCCAAAAATTACCTTTTCATTATTGTTAGTTGTGTAATATATGTAATACATTTAGAGGTAGTGGTTTTGTTTTGAATTTTTACTCCAAAATTCAGAAAATGATGAATATGATGAGTAATACTGGGTGGATTTGAGATACACAGTTAGTTTATAAACTATTCAAAATCTAAGAGATTCTTTAATGGTATTACTTAGGGTACTTAAAAATACTAGATATTTCAAAATTGTGTCATTTATCAGCAAGGAAAGAAAATAACTTGTGAATTTTCTGTTTCTGTTAAACCAATTTGCATTGATATTAGAAATAATTAAATAAGCATATTTAGTCTCATAAAAACTGAGTTTTGTTTGATCAGTCCTGCATTCTTACTTTTTTTTCATTTTCACCTATTAAGTGTTTTACAGGCATATTTACATTTATCTATGATTACATTATGATTACATTAAAGGCCATCATGAAATTTATGCAGCCATTAGGGTTTCTCTTTGAAGTTTACTTCTACAATTAAAAAGGGGGAAAGAACAGAAGAGAAATAGAGCTTGATTATATTAATTTAGTTTCTCTGAGGTACATCTATTATCTTGTTATATTATTGGGGTGGTTTCTATTTTACACTAATATAATTCATACTTTTATCCCCAGATTTTCTCACCAGATACCCATTTTTTTTGGTCAATTTTTGTAGATGAAGAATTCTGTATGTTTTTCTGTCACTTTAGAAGATTTTATCAGACAATATTCATTATTCATTTCATCAGAGATTTTGTAGGCTTTTATCACACTGAGTAAAATATTCTAATCAGTTTAATCAGTTGCTTGCATTCTTACTTTTACTGAGATTTTAGCCAATCAGTGATGTGGACGGTACTTCAGAACAAAGTCACATTTTGTTTTATCTCGCTATTTTTGACCACGGAACCGCAGGCTCTCGTTGCCCGGGGTACCACAGACTCAAGCAATCCCCAGCCTCAGCTTCCCAGGTAGCTGGGATGACAGGCGCGCGCCCAGCTGTTTTTTTGGGACTAGGTCTCACTACCGGCCCCGGTGGAACTCGAACCGCGATCCCTAGCCCTGGCCACTTCATAAGCTGAAGCTTACAGGTATGAGCCACCGTGCCCGACCCAAAGCCACATTTAATACAATATCTCATGAGTCATTTACAGCCTAGACCATATATGAGATGAGGAAAAGCCTTTCAATATCACCCTCCCCCTCCCCCGTGGAATATAATGCATAAGTTCTCTGAAGGCTGGAGATAGGGCAAAGAGGAATGAAGAGATCTCTTCAGGAGAAAGTACAACGAAGAACCCAGTGATGGAAATAGCTCACATGCTGATTTAAATTGAAAAAGATTTCCCCAAGGTGTGAAAGCTAGCAGCTAGCTTTTAGTGTTTAAAAGTTAGTTTTGAAGCAAGCTTCCTTTTATGAATAGCATTATTTATGAAAGAAATTGAATTAAAACACCTCTGGAGTTAGCTTAAGATAAAGATTTAATAGTAATAGAGGAACTATTATTATTTATAACTTTTGATCATCCCACTATGCTACAAAAATTTTTTTATGTCCTTTCTTATTTATACTTAATATTACTTGGGCATTGAAATAAAATATTTATTATATAAATAAGTAATATAAAATACCAAAGCTATTGCTTTATTCTTTGTGTTAAGGAGCTGTAAGTCATAAAGAGAAAAGAGGACTTATTGGAACTGTACTTATGGTGTACTGGACAGGAATTAACTATACATATTTAAATATCAATTGAAAAATTACATATATACATATCAATATATACATATCATTGGAAAATTACACAATTTTATGATTTTAATTTACAAATTCTTGATATGAACTCCTTGTATAAGATGTATCCAAAATAAAAAAGGAAAAAAAATTGCCATCCTTAAGTATTTGCTCACATAGGAGTTATTGGAACTGATATTTATGAATAGTGTACAAGGCAGGAAGTAACAATACATATTTAAATATCTATTGAAAAATTAAATATATACATATCAATATATAAATATCATTGGAAAATTACACAATTTTATTATTTTAATTTACAAATTCTTGATCTTGATATGAACTCCTTGTATATGGTATATCAAAAAGGAAAAAAGATTGCCATCTTTAAGTATTTGCTCACATAGGTGGTTAAAAATCAACTTCTTAAGAAATGTGAGGCACTTATTTTATTGTGCATCATTGGTCTTTGCAGATATTTACTGAATCAATAAATGTAAAAAACTATAATGTCATTGTTAAGTGTAGAAGCGTTGTATTCAGGGTCATGATTAAATGAAGCCTTGAAAAAAAAAAGTCCACATTTTTATTGCTTTTTTTTTTTTTTGGCTTTCAGTGAGTTTCTGAAGAATATGTCAGAAAAAATTTACTACAAAAGAAAATGAAACAACATAAATTTAGATGGAGAAGATGCTGAGGAAACTTGTGGTGTCTTTCATTCATTGGAAATGCCAAATATATGATTTCTATTAACAATTTATTTTGAAAAAGTGCAAAATATATAAATTTAATATCACTGAAAATATAATTTATTTATCTATTTTTGGGCCATTTCCAAAAGTCCCTTGAAACTTGGATTTACTTATGGTAATTGTCTATCATCAGTGTTGTAATTCACTAGACGTTATATAAGGTAGAAATGCAGAAATGTGGAAAGGAGGTAAATGCAGAAGAGAACAGAATATGTTAAATGATTTGGAACATTTAATACAATGAAGGAAACACCCATGTCAAGGTTTTGAAGATGAATAGGCAATACTCATTATGAATAACAGTTAATGATATTTTGGCATTTAAATATGTATGGAATGTTGAGGAAAATAGTGGAGTCAACACACTAGTAGTAATTTTATATTGATGGAATGTAATGTCCAAAGACCAAGAAATGTTAACAAATGAGGAAAGGAGACTATTTGAAACCAATGCAGTAATCAAAGCAAAAAGTAAAAAATAATCTGATATAAATTTGTTTTCAGAGAATTGAATAGTTCAAAGTAGATTCAAGAGGTACTTGAATCTTTAGGCTGCGAGGATTATTAGAAAATGTAAAATCATCTCAAGTATTTTCAGTGGCAACTGCTTTATTAATCCTTAAATATGATGGCAGGAATTAGGACAAAATATCTGTATGTGTTTGCATGCTAACATTACACAAACACACACAAACAAACTCACCATTTAAAGAACTAACTTATTATATACTTTTACTTTTCATCCATATAGTTGATTAGTAGAAAAACAGTTAATATTATAATCTGTACAATATTTTAAAAATAGCAATAAAAAGAAAATATGTTAAAATCAATCAGTATGGATTTATTTAAATCTGAAAGTTAAATAGCATGAATGGTTTTTGTGATACACAAAACTTTCTAAATTCTCCCCACAGTTTTGAGAACAAACTTCAAAAATGCCCATAAACATCTTTGATTTTAGTTCATTAATATGAAAGGATAAAGTAGCAATTCTTTTCTGGCACAGTATGGAGATATTTTAGCCCCTTTCTCATAAAAACAAAACCACAGCAACTTTTCTTTTTTTGAAGTGTGCATCTTTTTTAATATCTCCATCTGTGTCCCTTTTCACAATATAGCTAATTAATTTTTTTAGACACTGTAAATGCAGCTGTAATGTGCTGGTTACTAAAAATGTTGAACTAATGTAATTCTTGTTAGAACTTGTTTGATTACAGACTTGTTCACTGCAATCAGGCAACAGAAATTCCTTTTTGGGGAAAAAAGAGGAAATATCTTAATTTATACTTTTCCCCCAAACATTTCATTGTTCAATAGTGATCTTTATTGGGCATACTCCTACTAGCTATTATTTTCTTAAAATAGAAAAACAAAGGACATTATAGCTTAGCAATTTCAGGAATTTTTATAAGACACATACTTTGTTAGTTTATCCTAAAATGCAATCAAATCAAGTAATACCTCTGATTTTGGTATTTTTATATAGACAACTACTTATGTGTGTTTATAAAGATATGTGCATCTATAATTATTGACTACAATCAATAATTTATTCACTATTTGTTGCTGCTTAGCAATCAAAAAATTTAATGAACTTAAAGATTTTTAACTTCTAATCACGGACAGCATCAATGCTACTTTGACTCAACTGAGAAGTTCTCATGATAGTTTAATTTGGGTTCAGTTTATGCATATGCAGTCAGTTACTGGTTCATGCTGTTTTTAGGTATTGACTATTAATTTGTGTAATAAGTACAAGGAATTTATGAATCATCTTGTGGCTAGCTCAGATTTGTTTCTATTATGGTGGAAGATTTTGATAGAGAAAACAAACCTTAATGCTTAATTGCTATGCAAGCATCTATTTGTGATTCATTTATTACTGACCCATTGGTAAAAAATTCAGTCTCATGATTAAGTACAAAATCAGCATATGATGGAATTTCCCAAGAAATATAAAAAACATGGACTTATGAATAAATCAGTTGCAATTATTGAACCAATTTAACAAAACATAATTTGAGGTTATGCCTATCTACTTCTGTCTGTTCCATCAGCCCACCCATCCATCCATCCATCCATCCATCCATCCATCCATCCATCCATCCATCCATCCATCCATCCCTATATTTATACCATCTATATTTTGTTTATCAATTTACTATCAACAAAGACTTGACACTTTGGTTGTTTCTATAATTTGTAAACAGTTCTGTGGTGAACCTAAAGATACATGTATCTTTAAAGATACTGGTTTCAATCCCTTAGGCTATCTACAGGAGTTGAATTGCTTTGTCATAGGTTAGTTCTCTTTTTTATTGTTTTGAGAAATCTACATACTATTTTTCACAGTGACTATATCAGTTTATATTCCCACAGAGTACAGTATTTCCATTTTTTTTATATCTCACCAATACTTGTCTTTTCCCTTCTCTCTAATGCTAGCTATCCTAAAAACTATGAGTTGATGTCTTGCTGCATTGCCCTAATAATTAGTGATGATGAACAACTTTAATTGTATGTGTTGACCCATCTGTATGTCTACTCTGGAAAATGTTTGGGTTCTTTGTCCATTTTCAATTGTTTGTTTTTCTATGGAGTTGTACGAGTTCCTTACATATTTTGAATATTAAGCACTTATAATTTGCAAATATTTCCACTCATTACTTTGTCTTTCATTTTACAGATTGTTTCCTTTTCTATACTTTTTTTTCAGTTTGATATAGTTCCAGTTTGTGTGCTGGTGCTGTCTTTGCTTTGGTGTAATAGTCAACAATCATTAATAAGACAAATATACTGGCTAATCTTCTCTATGTTTTTTCCTTGGAGTTTTAGTTTAAGGTTTTAAAACTTCGATGGAATTAAAACTTTACAGTTTCTAAATTTATTTTAAGCTAAGATTTAGTTAAATCTTATTTTCAATTAATCGATATATTTGTGGATGTTGTAAGATAAATGTCCAATTTCAGCTTCAAAGTAGGTAATCACAATTATCCATGTGATTACCTATTTTTTTCAACACCAGTATTTGAAGAGACTATCTTTTCCCTACAATGTATTCTTGGCATAATTTTCAAAGATTAATTGACTATATATAGTGGATTTATTTCTAATCACTTCCATCTGTCCTTTGGTCTCTGTGTTTGTGCAATAACATGTTGTTTTTGATAGGGTGTGCTACCCCCCCCCCCCCATTGTCTCCTGTTTAAGATTGCAGATTTCAAGGACAGATGCTAAAATGTGAGAATGACCTTTGTTAGAATTTCCCTTCAGGGAGATGCAGGAGGGAGAAAGGTGACACAGGTTTCCTGGAAGGCGGGAAATCAGGATATATAGAGTGTGCAAACAAAGAGAAGGATTGAGGCCAATATGGAGATGGGATACAGAGAGAGATTAAGTGGAGGAGAGATGGGAATTGGCCATCTTGGAGAATAAAAATGTGACCATGTGGACTTGGCCAGGGCCTACAGTCTTTGGCTGATCCAGACTGGCAGCATGTGTGCTAAATGCAGTTAAGAAGTTTGCAGATTTGAATTCTGTGTTGGAGTTTGTTTTGCTGAGTTTGACTGGTGTCTGGAAGAGGCCATGCAAAAGTTAGGCCTGAAAAAAAAGTGAACTTTGCTGGTTCGGTACCATGGAGTTCCTGCTACCTGGAAGACAAGGAGAACACAGTGTGGAAGACAAGGAGGAGTACGCCAAAGGAGCAGCCAAAGGAACATGTCTTCAAGTGTCTGGCGATGAACACTGACTGGACATTGGTGAGATGATCAGGACTGAGAGACCGAGGAATCTGTGAGCAATCTGGCAAAGGACTTTGGACAATGCTGAGAAAGGTTTTGGACAATGTTAAAGTAATCTGAGTCTTATGTATGTTTCTTGTGTAGTTATTAAGATAATTAGAAAATCACTGTTAGAAATAAATTAGTCTGCACTGATAGTCTTGCATTGGTTTGTTATTTTGATTGAGAAGGCTGGGGATGGTGGAAAGAACCCACAAGAGTTTAAACTGTGTTTCTAAGTATTTCTTCTGCAGTTTTTGGAGCTGGGAGTTGAGAAGCAGCTGGCTGGCTTTTGCATATAAATGGTAAAGGTGAACAGTGTAAATGTTAATGAAGAGTGTGTAGCCTGCTTATAGAGAGAAGCAGGCAGATAAGTGTATCCAGTTAAAGTTAAAGGTAATTGCAAAGGAACTGCTAGTAGCCTGCTCCAGAGAGAGAAGCAGGCCTGTATGTGTTAAAGTCAAAGTCAAAAAGTCTTCTTTGGGTCACACACTTTCATTTTGGTTATTATAGATTTGTAATATAGATAAAAACAGGACTAAAGTTTTGTTCTTTCTCAAAATTGCTTTGGGTATTTAGAATCTTTTGTTGTTTGAAGCAACTGTGTGATTGTTCCATTTTTGTGAGAAAAAAGTCATTGGAAATTTGTGGGGATTATATGAATTTGTTGTATGCTTCAAATCACATGGAAAAGTTACAATATTAATTCCTTTAAATCCATTAACATGGGCTGTATTATTTTTTTATCTTTCTCAGTTTCATCAATGTCTAATAGATTTCCTTGTGATATCTTTAAGCTCCTTTGGTTAATCTCATAACTAAATCTTTGTTAACCTAATGTTAATGAGATTGTCTTTGTGGTTAGTGTATAGAAAGCACTAAATTTCTATATGTTAATTTGGAATCCTGTAAGTTCATTGAACCTGTTTATTATTATTGACAGTTTTGTGATACCTTTAGATTTTTCTCCATGTAAGATCTAGTCATCTACAACAGTAAATAGCTTACTACTTCCATTGTGACTTGAATTATTTCTGTTTTTTTTTTTCCATTTTATTTTCTAATTGTTTACAATTGAACTTTCAGTACAGTTAAAATGTATGGAAATAATGTGAAAGTTCTTCTTTTTATCAACATCATCAAGAATGTCATTTATGAGCATTTTGATATGGACTATTCTTATATGAGATTATATTTCATTGTGGTTTTCATGTATATTTCTCCACCAATGAGTGATAATAACCATCTTTTTGTGTGCCTGTTAGGCATGTGTATGTCTTCTTTATAGAAGTGTCTATTTAGTTCTCCTGTGCATATTATGAGTAAGTTATTTATTTTCTTATTGTTGAATCATGTATGTAATTTATACATTTTAGATATTCATCCCTTATAGGATATGTGATGAAATGATTATATGATGGGAAACATTTTTCTATCATTCAATAAGGTGTCTTTTTGTTTGAATGACATTTTTGTTCATGCTGTTTTTGTGAAGAAGTGACAACTTCTTAGTTTGATGTAGTGCCATGCACTCATTTTTGTTTTTGTTTCTCTTGCCCTTGTAGTCTGGTCCTGAAGGACATCACTGCAACCTGTATTTCCAAATGTTATACTTGTTTTCTTGCATGTACTATAAACCTAAAATATCCTTTCCTAGTATATACCACTTTTATTTTAAATTAAAACTTAGATTTAAAATTTCATAAGCGGATACCCAACATATCCGATAGAGTATGGAATAGAAAAAAGTTCAGATTAAGAGAGGCAGGTAACTTAAAGGAATGAAGTTCATTTACTTACATGCTGGAGACTCAGCACATTTTTGATCAATGTCTTCAATTTTAAAATTACTTTTCTGTCATATAGGGCTGAAAGAATGGAGATATAAAGATTTTCTTTTTTTTCCTTTTATGTCTTTTAAACTAGCTTATGAATATCAACTTTAACTTTTATAACTTTTATTAATTCACACATGCTACAACCAATATTTCATTTAATTAGGATTTTTATTCTCTATCCCATTGTGAAATTCCTTCTATAATTTGACCCTAGATCTGAGAGACATCAATGTCTTTGCTTGAAACCAAACCTCTCCATTCACTGGCCAATTCACTTCAACAATATCATTTTTTGATCTCTCAGACAAAGATATAAAGTCTCCAAGCCTTCAATACAAAGGAGAATGCAAAAGTTTCTTTAAGTGGTATATTAGAAATACAACAGATTTCTAACACAGGTGTATAAATCCTAGATTTGTCAATTAGTTCCTACAATACACCTAACATACACAAATAGTTTCTGCAAGGAAAGTATTAATTTGCAATAAGCAGAAAAATGAATGTAGTTGACAGTACATGAATCACATTGTTAAAATATCAAGTGGCTTAATTTATTTCAGACACTGATGTCAGTCATTAAAAAAACAGAATTTTATGGATTATTTAATATGGAGGGGTGAGAGAGCCAATTTAAATAAAGTTCACTGTTGTTTTTGATGCAATTCAAGTTATCTATCAATGACAAAAGCTTATTTTGAAAAGGTAAAACCAGCTCTATTTTGGAAACCATGATCTGTAGTTGAAACTTAAAATATGTTTTGTAATTCACAATACTTTAAAGGTCACGGAATGTGTATGTCCATGTGCATGTGTGTGTGCATGCATACACAAATACACAAAAGGGTAAACATATTCAAAGCAGACAGTGTGTGCATCAGGTAATTACGACTAATATGTTGTTTGGAATTAAAGTCAAATCCTTTTAATTGGCACATCTCAGTGGGAATAGAAATACAAACTTGTAATTAGGTGATTGGCCTGATTATCAAAGCCTCCTTGCCATAGATTGTGCAGAGAGAGAGAGGGTTTTTTTCTCTTGGCATGAGTTACTTAAAAAATCTCTAGCATAATATGAGAGGTGCATTGAACAATTATCCTCATTGCCCAAAATGAACAAATGTAGAGTGATTAACCTAAAGCGGCCAATGCGATTTCACAGCTGAGTTTGAGAATCAACAACTCTAGAGAAAAAAAAGAAAAACCTGTGTTATTTTAATCAAATAGTCACATTCATTTGTTACTTGTAATCAGTTATATACATTAAACCAACACCTCTGACAATTTAGTGAGTTTAAAGAAGTTTGTTTGCCATTATTAGGTATCAAGCTGTTTTAGCTCTGATTTATATTCAGGAGTACAATCACGTTGCTCCAGGGCATATGGATGAAAGTGTACAAGCAAGAAGGAGAATTCATTTTTAAAATCAATATAAAAAACTGTGGAAGAGGGGACTAATCTAAAGCTAAAGAGCTAGAAAACAATAAGTCACTCCTTTCTATGAATGTTTTATGTCATTAGTTAATAATTTTACTGTTTTCTGGACTCTTGATAGTAGAAATCAGGAATTTAACAAATAAAGAATTAATCTAACTCATATTGTGATATAGCAGTACAGAAAATTCATTGAAGATCATTTAGGAATCTGTAGTAATAGAGAAAGGTTGTTGGTATAATTTCATAACTTAAGAAAATGAATTTTAAATAGTGTTATTTACATAAAATTTTAGAAGAATTTCTTGAAACTTGTATGATAATAAATATGTTAAGCACATTAGGAAACTAATTTATTTAGGAATTAAGTTGTACATTTCCTAAATGTTTGTTTCCTGTTACTATATATGTATAAATACATTTCCTGTTACTATATATGTGTAAATATATGTATAGCTAAGTTAATGTCATGTGTGTTTTGTATTTACTTAAACTATATTTCTTACAAATAAGAAACTCCCTATGACCTTTATCAAATTAAAATATATAAAAATGTTATTTATAGAAGTATAAACTATTTTCCTTGTCAACTACACTGAGGTGTAGTGTCATTATTGTTTGTTAAGGAACTGTAAAGGACTCAGCTTTAGAAATTATTAGAAAACAAAGGAACACAGTCTTATGTATTATATTTAAACGGCATAGACAGGTGTTCAGGATGAACTAGATGCTACCTCACACCCCCATCATTCACATTAATATTGTAGGCAGTTAATGACTATTTATACTGTGAAGATTGTTGTTATTTTATAATGGGAATATGGCTTACTAAAGCTGAGGGCAATACATTTTATTCATTAAAAAAAATGATAAAAGACACCTTGGTAAAACATACAGGTGAACTTAGACTGCTGTTTAGGTTAAAAGGTCACCTCAGGAAAATATAATAATTTTCTATTAAAGCTCAAAACACTATGCACTCCACTGAACTATATGGAAGGATGTAGTGTCTTATTAGAAGATCAGTTTACATTATAGGCTGACAAGAATGGCTTGTAAAATGTGATTCATTCTCTGAAACAGCACACTAAAGGTAATTTCTCCTCTGTCCTGTCTGTAATAATGAGAATGGTCAAGAAACTACATCCAAGATTTTATAGGTTCATAAACATACACGGAATCCGGTCACCCTCAGACCCACAGTAATTTCCCATTCATATTTACTTTGTTTATGCCTTTATCTACAACCACACTTGTTTACAAGAGGAAATAGGAATATCCTTTTCAGTTTCAAGGTAAACTATCTCATTTCCAGAATAACAAGCTATCAAGCACCAAATGATAATAAACACCAAATAAATATACTGTGAATTTAATCTATAATTTATGAATTTGATCTGTTCAATATCAGAATATTTTGTCCAATTAATGAGTTACTGAAGGTCAAACAATTAAAATATATTAAAATATTTAGAAAACTGTCAAAATAGTATAAAATAATGGAAACAATGTATAGCCCTTTTTATCAGTCAGCATGTTAGTGGAGAAATAAATCTAGAGCTGCATTTTTTATCATACATATAATTATCACTCTAAGAATTATATAGAGATCTGAAGGAGAATATTTACAGTACTCATACTAGAAAATATTTCTATATAGCTAGAGATATAATACTTATGAATTAAGTTAATAGTTATTGGTTACTTAACATAGAGTTATTTATATATCAGTGAATAGAAATGTAGTAACTTTTAAAATATGATACTAAATATAACACACCTTAACTAAAATGATATATTATGTTACATCTTAGGTTCCTATATTTGATGGTATTTTATCATCCAACATATATCATCTAATATTGATGTTATTAATATTTAATTTTGTTTCTTAAAAAAATCATTATTCTTCAAAATCCATGACATTTTATTAGTAGAGATTATTCTGAACCTTCCTCACAATTAATTACTGCTTTATTTCTTGTGTGGTCTTCCATTATATTTCTCCACTGTGGTTAAATATGTCCATGATTACTCCTTTTCTAGATTGTGAATTTATGGGACCAATCTATCAACAGCTTTGAGTAGGAAAAAGATGTGGTCATTTGGGACAAGATTTCTTGAAATACAATTCTAGTATATGGTACTAAAGATGTTTGCAGTCACCTTACTGTTAGGAGTCTCATGTGGAATGAAGAAGAAATGAGACAGGAGAGATTGATGATGATCAGAGAGCAATCAACTCACAGACCGGGGACCATGAGCACGATCTGAATTGGTCCAATTTAATGTAATTGTGAACATCCTTATATAATTTGGCAGGGAATAATCACAATAATCTAATAGGAAAGGTGCATACATGATGAACAGCAGGGGTAGAGGTGATAACATAGGGATCTAACTCTGATGGCAAACCATCATCATCTATTAGTTGTAAGTATCCTGAGATATTCCAAAGGTTAGGAGACTAAGTCACAGGTAAGAGAGAGGCTATTGACCACCCTCTAGTGTGCCACAGGGAGTGAGACAAGATAAAAAGCGTTCATTTTTTTTTTAATCTCATAGTTCATCCCTCATATTGTTCCCATGTCTCTCACCTTGCTACCTAAGATTATAATTTAGATTTAGTAGATGCTCAGTGGGGATACACTCTGGGATGAATGGTCCATGTAACTGGGAGAAGTTTGCATGTTGTGCTGACAGTGGCAGCGAGTTCTGTGATGTTTCTCTGTACCTCCACAAAGAACTCTCAGCTGGCCTGGCCTGCTAGCATAAAGGAAGTTGGCTTTTTCCATTGTTTGCTGCTATGTAGATACACCTTCATTTGCCCCCAAAGAGGGCTATATAATAAGAAAAGAAGTAGGAATCATAAAAGCAACATTAGGGATAAGCCAAGCACCTACACAATGGAAAGTGCTGAATCAAAATTGATAAATGAAGTAAATGAGAATTTCTAGAAAATATCAACAACATTGGAAAAGAAGCACTGAAAAAGCACTCTATGCAGGCTTTTCTGAAAGTTGGCTATTGAAACAGAAAAGAGTTTCTAAGTCACTGTCTCTTCTACTGTGTAGTTTTATCAGCCCTGGAGGTAGGTTTATGTAGGAACCTTTGGTACATATTGCTCTCCTAGGCCTTAATTGGGCTCGATGGGCCTTCCTATGGGTTTAAGTGGGGCTGTTTTTATCCCTCTGGGCATTTCTTTCCTCTCCTTGTGTCCTATTGGCTATGACCACTAATTCCTTGGGTCCTGGGTATGTTAGTTTTGTTAATCATGGCCCTTCCTGCTCTAACAATTCTTTTGTTTACATTCTGTTATTAGAATTTAGATTTGCTTATAGTAGAAACTACATAAATGGAGCTTATATAAATAAAACAATCTTAAAATATGGATCATTTAACAGGGAAATTAATAACTTTTAAAAAGTCATTAATTAATAATAGTGTCTAATATTCTATAATATTGTACTTTACTATTTTATATTTTATTCTCACTCTTTAATTGCACAGAAATACATGCCCATGTACAGAATAGGGCTAGGTTAGAGGAAACCTTCTGGAGAAGAACTTGCCATGGTAAGATATCTAAATCCAAACTCTTCACGTCAGAGTTATTTGTGAGAAGTTGGTTTACCTATGGTTATGTACTCTTTGGAACACCTTTACAGTCCACATTAACAATAACTATAATAATGACTACTAGTTGTATAACATCCTGCAGAGTGACTATTTTATCTCACTTCATCTTCAGTTCTACTGCCGACCACATTTTATACCCTTAGTGAAGGAGTCACTATCATTCTTATTTCATAGAAGATGAAACTGAGGAAAGTCTCAAGATGCTGTTAGAGGCAGAGAATCTGGACATAAAACAAGAGACTAGACCAATTATAAGAAGCGATAATACAGTGACCTTCTCCCTCAATCCATAACCTATCCTCCCACTTCGTCAGTATTTAGCAATAACTATAGCAAGCTGCCTCTGTCTCCCGAAACCATTGCCAAGATTGTGTTGGCAGGAAAATAAGGCAGGTGTAGAAAATTGTATTGTGCTAAAACAAATTGTTACATCTTTCCATCCTAAGTAATCCTGTTTCACCAGATCCACATTTACATTAAATAAATACTTTGAACCCAACGCAAAAATGTTTAACTTCCTCAATTCCCTCTTTTGTTAATTTTTATAGTGTTTTTATTTGTATGCCTTTCTCCCCACAGTCCCTTTCCTACTCAAGTATTTTCAGAGTAGCTAGATGTTTTCCTAATATTTTTGCTTCTCCAATATTTTCATTAGAAATTCTAAGCCACATAATTGCTACATATTTACATGTAACTATATAATATATATAATATAGCTATATAAATGATTCTGATATTAAACTTAATATTAATTTATAATTTTAATTAAATTATTGATTTGATATTTCTGAGCTTTCTACCTATTTCTACAACTCCTTTATTATTGTGCTATATAACTTTTGTTTGTAATACTTTCTTAAATGTTATTTTCCAAATTGAGTTTATGAGTTATTCTGTTGGTGCTTGTTTTGTTTCTTTTATATTGTTTACTTCTTGGTAAGATTTTTTTTCAAATGGAGAGAATGTTTTATTTTTATGGGAGTTTTAAATTTATTCTGTCTCTTCTTTCTTAATTACCTTTTAGAAATTGAAATATTGACATATAAGTTCTCTGTATCTGATTTCAGAAGTAAGTGCCTAATTCTTTCATTTCTTTTACATAGCATAGTAGAACATGGGGCAGACTCTTCTTGGTATCAGTCTGGGACCTGAGACCTTCACAGTTGACCTAGTTTTTGTGGGATCCTGTTATTTCAGCACACAAGACAGCCCACAGTTGCTTGGTGACATCACAAAGTCCAGTAAGTGGGAAATTGCTCTGAAGTTCTATGATATTCATATTTCTTACATTTAGCAACATTACTTTCATAGCAATTTAGGTTTTTGTTTGTTTGTTTACACAGTGATTACTTTGACTTTATAAATGATGCTACTGATCCCCAAAGGTTTTTGGAAGGGAAGGGGTAGACAAGGAGTTTGAAAGGAAACAATAAACAAGGAACCCATTAGTTGGAGAGGTTCTAATAACTTAGCAATTCACGTAACCATATCAAACCTCAAACCTGTAGTGCCTTAAGACTGAGAAATTAGAACTTAAGGAGAGTCAAATAAAGTAAACATGTAAGGCATAATCAGTTAGCTATTTCTTTTCTTTGCTTCTAACACTTCACTGTAACAGTCTTGCTCCTCTCTAGATTTTTTAACTGAAGAAAAGAAGAAAAAAAAAAGGATATCCCTGTCTTTTAATAAAAGGCAATGCAGTAGCAAGAATAACAGAAAATATGCTATGTAGGCTATGGTTTGTGATGTCATTGTGCAATTCTACTTTGAACACAGAGCTATACCATAAATACTGATATAGAAAAACACAAAAAGACTAGACATGGTACATGCTGCATATATTAACAATCATGATACTTTCATTGTAATATCTCTTGTTCTGCCTCGGACTACACTGATTATTAGATAGCTGGTCAGTAATGTTTACATAGTTGTCATAAGTTGATATCAATTTGGTTATCTAACATTCTTATTTTAGCGGGTGCTAAAATAGGAGTATTTAGTGTATTTTTCTTTTCCCTTACAAATAAATGAGAAACATAAAAATGCTTTTAAGAAAGAACTATAATGGGTAAATTATGTTATGTGTAATTGTTAACCATGAATTGATATAAAAAGCAACCTTGGTATATGTATGAAGCATTAATTAAAAAGCACTATTTATAAAATAATACTTTTTATAAAATAAAAGTATTATTTTATAAAATAATACTATTTATAAAATAGTTACCAGAAAAGGCAGAATTTTTGTGGTAATGTTGAACTCCATGAAATACATACTATAATTCTAGGCTAATTGTAAGTCAGTTGGTTTCATGTCAAAGAAAGCAAAGAATTTTTTTTATATCATTCTAGAAATGTGGAGGTAGTGAGGAATCCAGGTTCATGTTAGAAACTTGTGATTTTTTTTACGTCATGCCAGGCCTGGGCAAACCTTCTCTTCCCACTTCATCTTATGTACACAGTCAGGACAGAGCAGTTGCTGAAGTGAACTGTGGTCAAGGATTTAGGCTCTTTTTATACTGATATTAATAACAGTAAGATAACACCACTGTCTGTTCTGCTCTGCCTATCCTTCAGCTGGTTTCAGCTGAGTAGGGTGAAATTGGAAAAAGAAAGTTGGCATTTTTTTGACTTGAGTTTTTTAAATAGAATCACAATAAGCAATTAAAAACTTACCTTTCTTATTTTGGCTGGTTGTTTTAACTGATTATTCTGACAGCTAGCAGTTCAATACACTCTCAGCTTAACAACTAGCCATATGGTCTAAGTCTTAAAGTTAAAAGAAAAAAAACATGATGTAGGAATATGTAGAATTCAATTAAATTCTTGAAGTGCCTGTGGAAAGATAGCAGTAACTGGCAGGAATAGTAAAGTGAGCAGATGATATATCTTTCCCTATATATATTTAGGCCAGGGGCAACGCATATATATTCTCTAAGAGTAATGGTTTCTTCTCTCACTCCTTTTGCTTAGTTATTGAAATTAATTCCTAAGAGAGTGGACTATTCCTTCTTCACTATCCACTATAAACTTAATCAGAAGAACCACTACAAGGGGCTAAAAGCATAGGGGGGCATAGAGCTTATATTCTCCATACTTTAGGTATAAAATTTCTTAATTAAGCACTTACATTAAGGTAAACTAAAAGATTTATATTAAAATTATGCATTATATATTGCACATGCCCTAAAGTAAACTAAAATGTCTTGCAAACCAATCTTAAAGTTGTAAAATGTGGACAACCTTATATGACCACCTATATGCCAGCATACTTACTAGTGAAACACATACTTCATTCTTTAAATTTACATATAATTTGTGGAAGTTTGCAGTTAGAATTGAGTCAATCAGAATTAAGCCAAAAAACAGCAACTGCAAGGACATAACACAGCAAAGGGATAGTAATTGTTGCCTATAGGAAATTTATTTTTCTACTTAGGGATAATTTTTTTTCCCGGCATTGACTGTATTGTTGAATTGGGACAAACTCAGAAAAAAAGGGTATGACCTCATTGTACTCTCACTCTCCTGCTCAAGAATGTAGAACATGATCCCCCCCCCCAAAATAGGCATTTAGTGAGAAACAAGAAGAGGTTTCATTCCTATGGGAAGTGAAGAAAAGGAGAAGATTGATAGAGAGAGCAACGAGAAGAAAAAGTATTGGCAGATCTGTGGTAAGATGATATCTAAGCTACTGAAGATGACATTCCTTCTGCAGAGTCTGCCATTCAGTCTTAGCCCAAACGTGGTAAGATGGTAACTGCAGCCATCCCTTCATCCCTTCAGAAAAAAGCTCTGTAGGGAGGTCAGAGGACAAGGGGAAAACAGCCACATGAAAGAGTGTGATTTTCTTCCAGAGCTCCAAGACCTAAGCTGCACATGTAACCAAGAGGAAAAGGGACCTTATTCCCCTTTTTAAAGTCCCCATGATGGCTACAACCTGCCTCTAGTTCCCAGAAGCCCCTGAATGAACATCAGGGCTGTGGACCCCAGAACATACTCCACCAGCTCAGAGGTGGCTCTGCCTTCTTTTCTAATTGTCACCTCTGCCCTCCTGGTTGCTTTGCTGAGCTGTGCACTGCCAAATGCAGGAGACCTAGCTAGCCTGCCACCCAGAGGCTTAGAGAGAAGCCTCTGACCCTTCTTAGGCACACCAGGCCTTTCCTGTAACCTTTGGTAGATACATGTAGATGCTCACATACTCCTCTTCTAAAAGGGAATCACATGGAAACATAAAATCCTGATAAACTACAGCTGAAATTGTTAAGGAACCCTACCAGGGAGTTCAAATTACTTTCTCAGTTCCTAGACATATGTGTGAGTAAGCTGATCCTTTGTCTCAGTTAACACTATCAACTTTATTCTTCATAACCTCAAATATGTCTCTATAGCGTACTCCTCTTGACTGAAATCTAAGCCTGTATTTCCATTTGTTTATTAGCTACATGCATTTGCACAGTTTGGTAACATTTCAAATTTACCCAGTAACCAGGTAAATGGGTATAAATTTTAGTCAGATTTATTCTTCTTTTATTATACACCTATTATTGGATTCTTCTTTTAAACTTTTTTTCATGTTCATTTTTTTCCTGCCTAATTCCATGTTTCTTTGAGTCACATCCTCCTATAATCCCCCTTCTGCCTTCTTTCAATATTTTATCCAGTTCCTTTGCCACTAGTACTCTCCATCTAATTGCGCCACTAATTTTTTTTTTTTCTCTGATAGACTGCTTCTTGGTAGCAATTTCTGGCATAAATATTGCACTGTTTCTCTATTACTGTCCTTAGCATGGCATTTGAAGCCATTAAAGAGTGCCAAATCTCTTTTCCTCTCTATCTTGTGATGTTTCCTCTCACAAAATTTGACTAAAATAAAATATTAAATGAATTGTAAAATGAAGTTAAACACTTTCTTGTTTTTAAATTTTCATATTTCTTGCCTACTTTTAAGAATCGTTGTCTACCAATGATTTCTATGTCTCATATATACTCTAATTTACTTATAAGTCATTCAATTAATACCTTATCAACAATTTCTTGAAAGCTGTTATTTACTAACACTCTGTAGGACATTGGTGCTTTTGGTGTGTCTTCACACACAGGAACATGTAGTTTTGACTTATATTTCTAGTCTCATTTCCTATAGGTTTTTTTGTGAAATATTATCTGTACTGGGAAACCATTTATAATTTTTTTTTTTTGGCAATTAAGCACAAGTCACTTTCTTCTCTCTGTCTTATAAGCAAGGTTATAGCCTGTATTAAAAACAAAACAAAGCAATATTCTTATCTGGCAAGGAGTAAACCTATGCAATGGGTATCAGGCTGCAAATGTTGCTAATAAAATATATATAGTACAATATATATGATTTTTAGACATATATATATCTATATTTAGTGACTATGAGTGCCAAATTAGTACCACAGGTTAAATGAAATAACTTGATGTAAAAATCACAATACAAAGTAGACTGCATTCCATTATTTTTTTTTGCCACTTACATTTAAGTTGTAAAGATTTTTAAGAGTCCCTAGTTTTGAAAAACTGTCTTTTAAAATAACTATTTGCTTAGACCTTTTTGCATTAGTAATATTTGCTTAGTCTTACAGTTCTCTTTGCCTTCATCTCTTCTATTTAACCTAAGCATCAGGCCAGCGAGTACAATCGGGAACTATGCACACCTCAGTGATACATGAATTTAATGGATATGCTGAAGGGCCTGAGACAGGACTGAGGTTTTACCCCTATCCTTGAGAGTTTTGGGGACAAATAGCAGTGGTCACTGCTTATACCTACTTGGGAGTAATCAGAATTAAATAACATTATTAACATCAGTATATCAAATAGGCATCTATCTGTAATTCATGTATGAATTCATTCATCCATCTATACTCATATGTTATGCTATTTTGGACATTGATTTACATATATGAAATAATGTACATTTTTCTGAGTCCATTTTTTTTATTTCACAATGCATAGTGAGATATTTCCAATAAACAGGTAGTTTTTACAACTTTTTATTTTTATAACACTTGATATCTCATGACAAGGATGCACATCTAATTTATTCTAAAAATCCTCTATTAATAAACATCCAACATCTTAAGTATATTTTCATTCATTTTTTTCTTACAGAAAGAAATAATATAAGAAGAAATTTTTATGCATAATCTTACTTATTGATGGCTTTATTTAGTAGATAAATTTACTATATTGAGGAATATGTATATATATCTACATATATGATTAAATATCATATGTATGTGTATTTGTATATGTGTAGCCATTCATATCTTTCAGTATTGTTTTCATAAATGTCTGTACATTTCCATTATCAATGTATATATACACCTTTCCAAAGCATTATCGCAGGTATTATCATAAAATTATTTATACTAACTTACTATATACATTGCAAAGCACTCTTTAAATTTTATTAATTGTGTTGTAATTAATACCAAACAGTAAATACCCCACCTTTAGGACATATTTGAATATATAAATTGATATGCCATTAACTTATAATATTTAGACAGCTATCTTTTGCTTTGGAAATAAACCAGTTCATTTTTACTGAGAAATCCAAGCAATATTGAATAAAACCAAATCTTGAGAAAAAAGTAGATGTGTTACTACTTTCAAAGTGATAGGGGCAGAGTTTAATACTAAAGCACATCTGGAATTGACTTCCTTAACATTACGTGCATGCAAAGTAGTACAAATTTCTACTTTCCTCTTTTTTTAAATCCAAATGATACCACACTCTCTGCTTAGAAATCCTAAATAAAGAGCATAATTCCCCCTTTATGCATTATTTTCTATCATATGTATCATCATTTAATTCATCAGTTACCTGTTAATAAACATTTAGTCTATTTCCATCCCATTACCATTATAGACTGTGCTAGATATTTATTCATCAGTTACCTGTTAATAAACATTCAGTCTATTTCCATCCCTTTACCATTATAGACTGTGCTAGATATTTTTTATACACATGCTTTCATATATATGGGCTGACTTGCTAAATTAAAATTGCTCAGTCATAAGTATGTGCCCTTGAATATTTATACAAATTAAATACTCTAAATGAGCATTCTACTGTAGGAATGTTGTCATTTATGCAATGTGAAAAATACTATCTCCGGTTAAATTTAGTTGGCTTCTCACAACTAACAACCCAAATTAGTCTTGCTTATTTATGTTGAGATATTTGTGCTTTATTTTCTGTAACTTTTCTGGTATTTTCTATCTCATTTATATTGACTTTTAACTCTATTACCATTTCCAAGAGCATTTTATTTGCTGCTCATTTCATCTTTTCCTTTTGACAGAATTTCATTTTTCCCCTTCTTTGTCACTTGTTTCTAATCTCTGTTAGTTGTGGTTTGTTGTGATGAAGAATTCCTGTTTTCAAGTCTGCTGTAGTAGTGGTTAAAAATTAAATTTATTTAATAAATAATGAAAGCAAGTCTATGTGTTTTGCTACTGATTGATACTGTTCCTTAAATTTTAAGAGTTTGATCTAAAGAAAGATGGACTGAAAAATTATACCTAATTGATAAAGTGGAGATAAATTAAGAGTATAGATGAGTATAACTTTGTCAGTTATGAAATGTAACAAAATCAATAATTCTGTGCCCACTGTACCTATAAAATAATATTGTTATGCACTTTACATCAAATATTCACCTAGCTAATAAAAATTATTTAGGTTAATTTTTTACTTACATAACTTCAGTAAAGACAGTTTGATGTACCTAGATACATTTTTAACTTTCAGTGAATGTACTGACTTAATTAATACAGTATTTTATGGTCTGTTTACATTCTAGGATCAAACCTTTTCTGTTTGACACTTGCCAAATGAATGATGTAGGCAGGATAAAAAACACTTAGGTTTGCTGAATCAAAGTTTAATCAAAAGTAAGAATTTATGCTAGACCAATTACTCTGAAAAAGAAATGTGTGCCAAACGGAGCTCTGAGTATACGTTTTATGTTGATAAGAATTCAGTCTCAGTTCCAAAGTTTACTCAATAAATTGGTAACTTACTTTCTCTATTTTTGACATATCATAGAATTGTCTTCTTCTTTAACTACCAGAAAATTCTGTGCATTTCTGTTCAGGCATCTTAAAATATTACTTCTATTTCCAACTGTGACATACTGTTTTAGGATAAAACCTTGTATATATAATAATGATTACAAAGAAAAGTAGTAACAAATGTAAAGGTAGTTACCAGTTACTGAGTAAATGCAATGTGGTAGGTTTCTTATTTTGTTCCTCTTGTCATAGCAATCTTAAAGCTCTTCAAATAGTAAAACAGAGCTAGAAAGAGTAAATATTTTACCTAGTAAATATCAGTGTATTATAGAGAAGGGATTCAGATGTTTTTCTGATCCTAAAACCACTTTATATCCTTTTAAGAGTGCCTCAGAAAATATCAGAGGAGATGATGAAATCTGCAGTCCAGTATGAGGGTTTGTTTAATGAGTTTAGTAGTAAATTTATGGTAAGTAATTTTTTTTCCTTGTATAATTCCAGTAAAGGCAGTTTTACTCAGATGTTCTTAGAGAACAGATACATTTTTTAACTCTCAGTAATAAACTCAAGGTAAGTCAGAGAAAAAGCTATGTAGTAGGAAAGTAGTCAGGAAAAAATATTGAAATTCTTCCTTTCTTCCTTGACTGATGTTATCAGCCAAGCCTAACAGTAAACTATATGAATCCATGCATAGGTTGGAACCTCCTAATGTATGTCCAAAGTCAAAAGTAGGGTTAGAACAGTTTGAGAAAATGTATAGCACACAAGGATAGTCAAACAAAGAATAACCAGTTTAACATTTGTTATTAATGGCAATTTTTTTTCCTCAAAATATTTTTCAGATTACATTATCTATTAAGAAACACGAAAGTAAATGGCAACTTTGCAGGTCTTTTCCAATGAGGCTAGAAGTTGTTGGCAAAAATCCCACCCTTCAGAATTCCTGAGCCAACAGAGACTCCTCTGGGTTATCTCAGGTGCTGTGGCTTCAGCTGCAGCCCAGGATGCCGGTAAGCAAGCGGTGTCTTGCTCCACCACACCTCTTGGGTCCAGGGTCTTGGGGAGAGCTGCCCAGTGGGAGAGTATTCTCTGTCTCTTTGGTGTCAGGATACGGAAATGGTAACCCTGATGGTGGGCAGATGGGAGGGGGTTCCCACATCTAACCAACTCTCATAGGAATGAGGAGAAAAGCAGTCCTGCTGCAGATATATGAGAAGAGAATAAAGGCCTTGGAAACATTAGTCACCTGGGTGAGACCCAAACAGAGCATGATCAGAATCACAGAGACAAAATTAAAAATCCACCTAAAAAGATGACCTACCGCAGAGTTACACTTACAATGTTTCAGGGAGTCAGAAGACCAAATCCCCAATACAGCCATGTATCAACACCAGTGAAGCAACCCCCTATCACAAAGGGGAAGAAAAGCCACAGATATAAGGTGTTACCCCACCCAGAGCTGCAAACCAGGAGAGAGGAGAGGAGATGGACCATTCTCCCACTAGAGCTTGTCCTTGCTAGGGGACCTCTCTACCACAAATGACTGGGATTTATGAACTCAACCCCAGATGCCAAAATAATAAGGTCTGAAAGTAGCAAATGGAACAAACATCAGATCGGAGGAGACAGCCAACATGAAGGAGGAGGCTTGAAACCCTGTGATCACACAGGTCTGGAGAAAAAGAGACAATCACCTCCATCAAAGGAAGTGCCACAACCAAGGAGCCAAGACAGCAGCGCCACAAACCCAACAGCAAAAGGTCTTCAGACATACTCAGACTATTTACCTTCTATGAAGTCACCTCTGGAAATCTAAGCAGCAAAAAAAAAAAAAAAAAAA
>PVHY01011289.1:0-48550 GCA_004024945.1 Uropsilus gracilis | reverse complement strand
CGTGTGATGGGGAGGGGGAGTGTTTGGGAGCCACTTCCGGGACCCACCTGGGCACTGCACACCTGAGGCCTGCTGAGACGAGCACAGACTGGTGGGGGGGGGGTTTCGCCACAGACCCCTCTCGGTTAACCTCCACTCCGTTTAGCTGCCCACACCAGCAATAAGTACAGCCAGACAAAACTTCAAAGAAACAGAAGAGACAAGGAACACCAAGAAACACTCTAAAAACACATGCCTCTAAGGCTGCACTCAAAAAGAGCAAGGAAAGTTCATAGAGCAATGAACTGTGAGAACAAACATGAGAAAGAGTTTTGCTTACCAGCCACTGGGGAGCTACGACCATAAACCTGGCACAGAGACACAGTCAACAAAAAACAGCACACTCCCGTTGCCAAAGGACGGATGCCTGCAGAATGGCGGTGGTAGCCGGGCATGGTGGTGCATGCCTGTAAGCTTCAGCCTATGAAGCGGCTGGGGCTGGGGATCGCAGATCGAGTCCCAACCGGGGCACGTAGCGAGACCTACTTCCAAAAAAACATAGCTGGGCATGGTGGCACACGCCTGTAAATCCCAGCTACCCGGGAAACTGAGGCTAGGGTCACTTGAGTCCATGGTACCCCAGGCTACTTGAGCCTGGGGACCCAAGGGCAAAAATACCAAGACCTAGTCTAAAAAATAAATAAATAAATAATGGCAGCGGCCTAACAGCAAAGACCCACCATCAGCCAAAGACTGTCCCCATGGAGGAGCAACTCTACCAAAATACCAGACTGGAAATCCGGTCCCCAAAGCTAAAGACCCGAAACATAATGGAAAGAAGCAGCAAAAAGAGGCAGAAAACTATAGAAAGAGCAGCCACCAGGAAACAAGAAACAGGAGTGCAACCCAAAGGCGCTCAGAATAGCCAATGAAGATATTGAGAAATAAAGGAAATAGAAAACCAAAAAGACTAAAGGGCTAAACATGGACAAACAACAAAAAGAAAGGAAGCAATGAGACCAGAGGGAGCATGGTGGGGTGGAGGGTAAACATAGGGGATCAACAATTATGCAATTATGTATAGTACAAAAAAAAAAGAGTATATTTTCCTACCTTGATAATTCTAAAAAAAAAAAAAAGTGGTGGTCTTGAGTTTAGAAAGAATTCCTCTAACATTTCATTTGTAATTATTATTGTACATTTTACTTTCCATCTATTCTAGTTAAGCACTTTATGTTGAATAGTGACTTTTTTGTCTATTGCAATGATCATCTAGTTTTTCTTCTTTAATATTTTAATCTTATGAGTAGCATGTAAATCATCTGATATTTATCCTTGCATGCTTGAAATAAGCTAAATTTGATTGTTTCTTTATACCTATATCCAGACAATGTTTGGGGGGGGTTATAACAATATTCATGAATGATATTAGCCTATAATTTTTTTTCACACTACTTTTGACTTTCATATCATGATTATATTGGCCTAGTAGAATACATTGCAGAATATTTCTATGCTGCATTCTATTCTTAGGAATAAGTTTGATAAAGTATCTGCAATAGTGTATGGGTCTGGGTTGGGGGGGTTGGAGTTGGGAGGAAGAAGGGAAAACATTTATGTTAACAGCTCCAGTTTTTCAATAGAAATAGCATTGTAAAGGTTTTCTCCTTCGTGAATCAACCCTCTGTCCCATTTAGAATTTTGTTAATTTTATGTCTGGACCCATCTCTATAGTCATATTTAAATCTTTATCAAAGAACCACTTTTTCACTTTGATCTTTAAACTCTACAAAAGGTTCAGTGAAAAGGAAGGCTGCTTTTTACAAAACCTGGAAACTTTTTTCCCAGAGGTGCTAATTCCAGTGGCAATATTTCTGTATATCTTTTTTTTTTTTAAAGAACAATCCTTTTTTTTTTCTTAAAACAGAATACATCATATAAAAAATAGTTCTTCACCCTCCTTCAGTTGCCAATGTAGTATTCCATTGCATGCATGTATCTAACTTACATGAAATTAGTTATGCTTTTCTAACTTACTTTCCATTCATTTGAAGTACTGTAAGACCTGGTCTGTTTGTGCCTAACTCCTAGACTGTCAAGTAACAGCCATCACTTTGTATAACTATAGTTATACCTGCCTGTGCCTTAAATCCATTAACAAATTAATTGAAATCTAAATGTTCATTATTCCATAACCTTCATCCTTTTTGGAGAGTATTTTCAACACAATAAGGGTAAAAAAAAAAAAACCAAGACTTAACAAAATATTTTAAAACATTAAACTCTCTTTTGCAATTTATCTTAATTTCAATTTATCATATGAAGAAAAGATGCATTTTAATTTTTTTACCTAATGGGCATTTTATTTACTTTTTATTGTCTATATATATAAATATATATATTCTGATCCATTCATTTGTTTTGTAGCATTTGGGTTGTTTTCATGCCCTGGCTATTGTAAATAGTACTGCAGTAAACAGCAAGTACAGGTGTCCTTTTGAATTAGTGTTTTTGTATCCTGAGTAATAAGTTGAATTGCTGGATGGAATGGTAGTTTCATTTTCATAGTTTGAAGGTCCCACACACAGCTTTTCATAGTGACTGGACCAGTTTGCAATCCCACCAGCAGTGTAAGAGTGTTTCTTTCTCTCCACATCCATGCCAGCAATTGTTACCTGTTTTTCTTGGGTTTTTTTTTTTTTTTAATATGAGCCATTCTTACTGGTGTAAGATGGTGTCTCATTGTGGTTTTGATTGCATTTCCCTGATTATTAGTGATGTTGAGCATTTTTTCATATGCCTTTTGGCCATTTATATTACTTCTTTTGAGAAGTGTCTTTTTAACTCTTCAAGCCATTTTTTTGACTGGCCTTTTTGCTTTGTTTTTGTTAAGTTGTATGGGTTCTTTGTGGATCTTTGTTATCAGACCTTTATCACTTGTATGGAGGGCAAAAATGTTTTCCCATTTGGTTGGGTTCCTTTTTGTTTTGGTAATTGTCTGTTTTTCTGTACAGAATCTTTTTAATTTGACATAGTACTAGCTGTTTATGCTTTTCTTCATTTTTTTTAGCATCTACATATGTATCCTGAAAGAGGTTTCTGAAGTATAAGTCTTGGAGTATTTTGCCTATATTTTCTTCTATGTATTTTATGGTTTCAGGTCTTATACCCAAGTCTTTTATCCATTTGAGTTGGTTTTTGTACATGGTGTGAAAGAGAAGTCTAGATTCATTCTTTAAAAAAAACCTGAATACACATATTTCTCAAGTGCACATGGATCATTCTCTAAAATCAACCTGTACTGAGTCACAAGATTAGTATAAACAGATTCATGAGTATTGAAATCATACCATCTATTCTGTCAAGGTATTAAACTAGAAATCAACCATGAAAATCAACCCATTTCATGTAGTCTGAAGCCATCACTGTTGGAAAAGGAATGGATTAATGAGAAAATCAAAGAATAGATAAATATTTTTGAAATGAATAACAATGATACAACCTTCCAGAACATATGGGATACTGCAAAAGCAATAACTTTAACATATTTATCTTGTGATTCCCTCCATCTGGTTTTTAACCTTGTGACTCTTTTATGTGACTGTTTTCCCATCCATCATATCATTCTTCTTTCTCTATAAAACAATACCTGAATTTTGTCTTCAGCACTTTTTTGAGTTTCTCTGATCAAATTGTTGTTCTTTGCTCTATATAAGGACAATGTCTTTTCAGCACAATCCTGGATTTTTAGTTTAAGTGTTTGGCATGAGAAGCAGACTTAGCTGGGCACTGTGGCTCGTGCCTGTAAGCTTCAGCCTATGAAGTGTTTTGGACTAAGGATCCCGCTCAGGACAACACAGCAAGACCTGGTTCCCAAAAATAGCTAGACGTGGTGGCGCATGCCTGTAATCCCAGCTACCTGGGAAGCTGAGGCTGGGGATTGCTTGAGTCCATGGTACCCCAGGCAACGTGAGTCTGTGATTCCATGGGCAAAAATAGCGAGACCTAGTCTCAAAAAAAAAAAAAAAAGCAGACCTGAAGCCATCCCAGTTTTACATATAGGTATCTATTGAGCGTGAATGTGGTACCCACAGAACCTCTGTGTGTGTTCTCTCTCTGTTCTCATTTCCAAGGACCACCACCTCCCTTGACTGCAGATTTTCTTAGGTTCTAATCACTCTCCTTTTGGTTGAGGTCAGGAATCTTTCTTTGATATCAGGGCTCTGACTAGTCTAGGGAGCAAACTTTCCAAAAGATTGAGTCATGGCAAGAACTCTTGGACTATATCAAGGATTTCCTCCAAACTAGGATCTTTTCATTCTGGTTGGGTTCTGGGAGTCTTGGCAGTTTGGCAACATTCAGCTCAGAGCAGTGCTCTGCCCACTTTGTCACAGTCCTCAGCCCAGGGGAGTATGTTCTGTAGCTCTAGGGAAAGTTATACCAGAGAGTGCTTGATGTAGTTGTGAAACAGTACAAAAGACTCTTAAAAAGAGTCTCAACAGGGCTTAAACGATGTTCAGAGAGCACTAAAAGGACATTGCCAAATAACTCTTAACCTTTGTTAAACTTAATTGCTAATGAAAAGTAAGCAGTCTTAAACTGTCTATTATGACAGCATTCTCTAGATTAGCTAATTTATAAATACATATAAATTTTTTTAGAAATACAAATTGCTGGGATATGTTCTGAGAAATCATTTATATCATTGTGTATATGTCATAGTGTACTGTCAAAAACTTAGATAGGATAGCCTGATACACACCTAGGCGTGTATGTACCACCTTTGTATTTGTGGTTCATTATTGGCTGAAATCTCACTGTGTAGTGTGAGACATTTTCTTATTCCTTACAGTGTTTCCTTGTGTTCCTAGTGAAACACAAAACATGTTTACTGGTAGATCTCAAAATCTTTAGTTCTTTTATAACAAACAACCAAAAGTAAATTGACCCATGTTTATCTTATTTGGAAGAAATACAGATAATTAATACAACTTCATCATTTCATTTAACCATGCAGAATTCTAAAGTGCTTATTTAAGTAGATATATAAAGCAAAACTATTGCTAGAGCAGTCACCTTGATATTTATTCCATTTACATCTATTTAAGTCATTTACTTCCATTATGTGTTTAGTTTATACAAGAACTTATGAAATATTAAGCAATGTCAGCAATATTCTGTTTATTTTATGTTAACAAATTTTACATCCAATAGCAAGGACTTATTTGATTAACAAATTCAGGTATAACTTTAAAGATACTCCTGTTTTAATTAAAACAAATTTAAACTTTCACTTATCAGAAATTATTACAGAACTGCAAGAACATTTGGGTTAGTTTCTATTATTTTTCTGAGTTCAGAAATAGCTTATATACATGCTTATAACTAGCAAATTAAATAAGACTTTTTCATAAATTGATTTTTGTAATGTTATGCTCAATTTTAAGAAATCATATCTACATAACCATGTTAACAGACACACAGATGTCTCATAACTTTGTTTATGAGATGTGATGTCTGTATATTTTCCAAGAAATTTTTTCCAAGGATGAGATTGAATATTTCCTAAGGCCAGAACTTTATAACCGATAGAAATAGGCAAGACTTGGGACGGGGGGGCTTTTAAAAGTGGTGTATGGACTCTAGAGTGGCATGTCTGCTTTTGCAAAAGTTTGAATCATAAATATTCCTGTCAGATTAAATGTCAGAGTCTAGTCTGGCAAATTTCTGAACATAAAGTTGTTATTTAAAAGTCTCAATAGCTTGTCAGTTTCAGCCAAGAAGAAAAATACATATTAATGGCCGTATTAGGCAACTCCTTACACTCCAAATCTAATGCCACTCCCAGACATATCCCAAAGAAAGATTGAAGAGGCGTTGGTGGTATAGTGGTGAGCATAGCTGCCTTCCAAAGAAAGAAAGGTTGAGATAATAAGGGCTGACTATAGCCAAAAATAAATATTTTCATCCAGCTCTAAACTATAATAGGATATAACTTGCATATCTGACTAAGCAAGTTTTCACAAAGAACAAGACAAAAAGAAAACCTCATCCTATCTTGTGACTTTTCCTCCTAGTGATGTGACACAAAGATGGGAAAGGGCTGAGAGAGATCTCAGAATCTTACTTTGTTTTGCTATTTTTGACATCTGTAACTTTTTGTAGTAGTATTCTGGAAGGACACAATTTTAGAACTGTGGATGACTTTAGGAGGCCTTTTAAGTACTTAAAAAATAAAGAGTCCCTTCAGTTTAAGTTTTGAATTGATGATCGCATTGCCATTTCAGAGCACAAAAAAGACAAATTCTGGAAACTCAAAAGAGCCCGGTAGTGGCCACTACTTATTAGTATCTGGTGTTATTGTCCAGCAAAACAAGAATAAAGGCCATCATTTTTCCACATAAAAGCAACTGAAGTTAGAAAGAGAAAATTTAGTTTGAAAAGTATGTGTGCCAAAGATTCTGAGTACTCACCAATGAAGGACTCTCCTCCCACCAGAAAATTCCTACAAGGAGTTCCTGACGCTGTCTACTAACTAGGAAATCCCCTGCTACAGTTGCATTGAAGTAGAGATAGCCTAGATTTCCAAGATGGCTATAAAGGATGGCCTGCCAGTATCTGAAGGGGTCTTGTCTCACACAGGGTTCAGATCATATCTGTTTAATCTAAGTCTTCTAGGTTGCAACAGTGCCTGATAGCTGACACAAGCTTTCATCCCATTCCTACACAGGATGGCAGCCACTAGTCCTGCTGGCTAAAACAGCAGCAAATGATTTTCACTCCTCCAAGACTAAAGCTATGGACAAGGACCCTAACAGTAGGAAGTAACTATAAAAGAGACCTTTGGTCCAAATCCCCTTAAGATTAAGGACTTAAAATCTCTCATGGGGGTAAATGAGACAGTCTAGTAAGAGAAATTACAAGTTAGTAAAATGAATTGCCCCAAATTCTGTTTGAACTGATGTACTGGTGTGCCCTGTCCAAACAATCAAATTCCTACTGACCATGAGGAATTATGCTAGAGAAACAGCATAGTGAGATCCTGACTGATGATTATCTCACAATTTTCTGGAGAATGCTGAGAGCCTTCTTGCACAGTTGGAATATAATGCTTCCACACATGCTTGGGTGTGAACTAGCCCAATATAATCTGTCACACTGTCCTTTCCGCCTCATACACTTACCCTAAATATCTAACTCCCTTGAAGGAGCTATGTTAAGTTCTCTTTTGTATTAGAGACTCATAAAGTCTTGTCTGGTTCAACTGTTGCTGGATCCTGTGACATCCAGCAGCTGTGGGGCAAGGTGACTTTGTTGGGGCTGAGTTGCACATCCACTTGTGGATGTTCCTCTCCCCCAGACCCAGTGAGACCTGGAGCCAACAGACCCATGAGCCTGCCTTGACCTATTGCTGGCTTGGCTAAGCTTTTTCCACACTATTTTTGGCTCTAGAATTCTAAAATGGCCAGTCAGGTTCAAGCTCATATCATTAGTTAGTTGTTTGGATAATAAGTAGAAAATAAACTGATTGGTGTTCAATGACCCAATCATATACTTAGGATCAAAAAGCAGTCCAGTCAGGTTATGTAGAGCAGGTCTCTATGATAAGGCAGGATAAGAGCCAGCATGATTGACTCTGCTCCAGGCGTCTGGAGAAGGATTTTTTTTTTAAATAATTTTTAAAAAAATTTGTGACAAAAAAACAAGTTACATAGATATACGTATTACAATACCATAATTGCAAAATTATAACCATGTAAAATAATATATTATTTACTGATGTGTGGTTTGAAAGTTTCAAATACCACTGGCATGGCAAACATCAGATCCAGTGTACTAATTATTATTCTGGGAATGTATAATGGGGAATAGGATAGAAGAGAATGTCAACTGTCTCTGTGATGATCTTTTTTTATTTAATTTTTTTAATTTGCATATGTATGTGTATTTATATTTATATTACATTATTGCATTGTTTTTATTTTTTCTTGTTCGTTTGTTTGTTTTTCCCTATATCCATCATATAAGTAAGACCATCCTGTATTTCTCTTTTTCTTTTTGACTTATTTCTGCTAATATGAGTCTTTTAGTTCCATCCAGGTTGCTGCAAATGACATATGTTTGTCCTCCTTGATGGATGCATAGTATTCCATCGTGTATATGTACCACATTTTTTTTTAGCCAATCATCTGTTTTGGGGCATTTGGTTTGTTTCCAAATCTTGGCAGTTGTAAACAGAGCTGCAATGAACATGTGCGTACATGTGTCCTTTTGAATTAATGTTTTCATGTCCTCTGGGCAGATTCCCAGTAGTGGGATTGCTGGGTCAAATGGTAAGTCCACTTTCAATTGATTGCGGGTCCTCCACACAGTCTTCCATAGTGGCTGGACAAGTTTGCATTCCCACCAGCAGTGTAAGAGTGTTCCTTTTTCTCCACATCCATGTGCCAACATTTGTTGTCCGTTTTATTTATATGGGCCATTCTTACTGGTGTAAGATGGTATCTCAGTGTGGTTTTAATTTGCATTTCCCTGATTATTAGTGATGTGGAGCATTTTTTCATATGCCTATTAGCCATTTGTATCTCCTCTTTGGTGAAGTATCTTTTTAGTTCTTCTCCCCATTTTTTGAGTGAGGTTTTGGCTTTGTGTTGAGTTGTAGGAGCTCTTGTGGATCTTTGTTATCAGACCCTTGTCACTTGTCTAGAGGGTGAAAATTTTCTCCCAGTCAGTTGGGTTTCTTTTTGTTTATTCATTGTCTCTTTTGCTGAACAGAAACTTTTTAGTTTTATACAGTCCCAGCTGTTAATATTTTCCTTCATTTTTTTGCCAGCATAGTTGTTTCCCCAAATGGATTTCTGAGGCCAAATTCATGAAGGGATTTACCCAGGTTTTCTTCTATGTATTTTATGGTTGCAAGTCTCACTTCCAGGTCTTTTATCCATTTTGAGTTAATTTTTGTGCCTGGTGTGAGGGTGTTATCCTGGTCCATTTTTTTACAAGTTTTGATCCAGTTTTCCCAGCACCATTTACTGAAGAGGCTATCCTTGTTCCAAGATATGTTTTTTGCCCCTTTGTCAAAGATTAGTTGACCGTATATGTGTGGTTTTATTTCTGGGTATTCGATTCTGATCCATTGGTCTGTTTGTCTGTACCAGTACCATGCTGTTTTAAGTATTATGGCTTTGTAGTACAGTTTGAAGTCTGGAATAGTAATACCTCCGTTCTCTCTTCTGTTTGTCAAAAGGGTTTTGGCTATTCGGGGTCTTTTGTTATTCCATATGAATTTCAGTAATTTTTGTTCTATCTCTTTAGAATATGTCATTGGGATCTTTATTGGAATTGCATTGAATCTGTAGATGGCCTTTGGTAGTATGGCCATTTTGATAATGTTGATTTTTCCGATCCATGAACAGGGAATGTCTTTCCATTTTTTTACATCATCTATTTCTTTTAAGAATGTTTTATAGTTTTCTTTGTATAGGTCTTTTAAGTCTTTTGTTAGGTTAATTCCCAAATATCTGATTTTCTTTGGTGCAATGGTAAATGGGTTTGTTTTTTTTTCTAATTTCTTCTTCTTCTGATTGATTCTTTGCAATCAGAATCAATTCATAAACCCAAAATGGATTTCTGAGGTGAAATTCAGGAAGGATTTTGCCCAGGTTTTCTTCTATGTATTTTATGGTTGCAAGTCTCACTTCCAGGTCATTTATCCATTTTGAGTTAATTTTTGTACAGGGTGTGATGGTGTTGTCCTGGTCCCTTTTTTTACAAGTTTTGATCCAGTTTTCCCAGCACCATTTACTGAAGAGGCTATCCTTGTTCCAGAGTATGTTTTTTGCCTCTTTGTCGAAGATTAGTTGACTATATATGTGTGGTTTTATTTCTAGGTATTCCATTCTGATCCATTGGTCTGTTTGTCTGTTTTTGTACCAGCATCATGCTGTTTTAAGTATTATGGCTTTGTAGTACAGTTTGAAGTCTGGAATAGTAATACCTCCATTCTCTTGAAGAGAGGATTCTGATTCTACAGACAACCTTCAAAAAAGAGTTTGGTAGATGGCATTTGGAGAGAGCGAAACACCTCTGGAGTTTAGTGGATCTTCATAGACTGCCAACTTCTAGGCTGCCATAACTCTATAGACCTTTGCAGAAGTATTGTCACCTTTTGAGAGGTTTTGATTTTCACACTATATATATTTTTTTTCAGAACTTTCACAAAACATGTAAAAATGCATGTTTACCAATAACAACTTTTCTGAAACAATTTACTTTGAGATATAAATAACTTGCATGTATTTTGTATGATATACAAATAGAAAAACCAGTATCTTAATAGGTAATTTGTTAGAGATTATCATTTTTACCCAATACAAAATGCCATGTTTTTTAAGACTAAAAATTTAAATTAGTTATTTATATAATGTTTCTGATTCTGTTATTATAAAACTGTAGATATCCCAAATATTTGCCTACATTGTTTCTTATGGAAACAGTTTCTTCTTTGGCTTCACCCAGATATTGTGAACATCTGGTTTAAAAAACGTTATCAAAGATAAAACATTTTTTTCCTCCTTATCTAATCTCTCCTAAATTGGGAAGCTTAGTAAGTACTGTCATGTGTTGCTTAATGATATTCTGATGAAAGATGGACCCAATATACAGCAGGGATCCTAATACGCTATACCAAGTAGGCTGTACCATGTACGTTGTGTATTTTCAGTCTGTGATGTTTACACAATGGCAGTCACCTAATGAAATATTTCTCAGCGATGCATGACTGTTTTTTGATTGTTATGACAAGATAGTTAATTGTATAACATCAATAGAAGTTGTTCTTTTTGTGATAGCATACAACTGGAACACTATTACCAAAGTCTTTATTGGAGTATTTTACCTGAGAGGGGAATTCACCCAACTCATGGATATTATAGTTTAATTTTGATGACAAGCAGTATAGTATTTTAAAAGAATCTACATATTAATGGTTATTCTTGCTATATTTATCCAAATAACAAACCAGGTTTATTCAGAGTAGACTGCTTTGCCAACAAATTAACTTTGCTATGATTATCTTTAATAGAAATGGAGATTATTGGAAAGAGAAAATTATACTTCAATACTTTGCCAGTATTGAAGTTTAGTATTATCTTTGAGGTTTCACTTTCTACCATAAACTGGATTATATACTGATTTATTATAGCTTTTTTTAGAGCTGTTTTGGATTATTAGTTATTAGTTAGCTTACTGTAGGATTCATGAGAAACTCAGATTGAACACTGGACATACTAAATCTGTGTCACAAAATAAAGCATGAAGCTTCTTGCAGGCACAGTCAAGGCAGTGTCAAATCTAGAGTTGCTCTCAAATTTGAAAGAATATTTTTCCCTTGGATAGGTACTGTATGAAATGAATAATACATGATCAAAACTCTTATCTTATTAATACCTAAAACCTTAGGCATTATTGCTAAATCTGTTACTAAAGCAGTAGCTGCTCAGGAAAATTTTTGGATGATTCTCTTTCATGAGTTACATTAGACAGGATTGTTCTTGATTATATTCCGGTTGAACTTGGTGGGCTTTGTTCTGTTGTAAATATTATCTCTTACGTGGGTAAACATCTGGCAAAGAGGAGGTAGGGCTAGAGAAAATTCAGGTAAAAGTCAATGATTAAATGTTATATCCACTAACAGGCTGGTTTGACTGCTCTCTGGTTGTCCTCAGGCACTGACTGTTGAATCAAGTCTATTCTCCAGTTTGTATTTAGCATTTTATTTGTTATTACAGTAATTGGTGTTGTAAAACTTTGTCTCTTGCATAGATCATTAAGAAAACTACTAGATTATGACCACTGCAGTTTGTTTATTTATGTTTCACATCTTTGTATTCCCCGGGTGTCACCCACCACCTTCCCTCCCTGACCACTCCCTTCCTTTTCCCCCTACCCTGCAGTTGTGTTCTTTGGTTCGGTTGGTTGTTTTGACTTTTTCCTCCTGGCCTTTTGCTTGTTTTTCCTGTTACCCATATAGTAGTGAAACCATTTGGTTTCTTTTTCTTTCTGACTTGTTTCTGTTAATATGATTTCTTAGAGGTACATCCATGTTATCAGTCATCAAATTCATCATTTTTAGTTGATGATTAATATTCCATTGTGTATATATACTGCATCTTTTTCATCCATTCATATGTCTTGGGACGTTTGGGTTGTTTCTATGTCCTTAGTGCTTCAGTAGACATCCAAGTACAGGTGTCCCTTTGTATAAGCACTGAGATCTCCTTTGGGTAGATTCCCAGAAGAGCAATTGCTGGGTCAAATGGTAGTTCCATTTTCATCAGTTTGAAGGTCCTCCACGCAGCTTGCCATAGTGGTTGAACCAGTTTACATTCCCACCAGCATTGTAAGAATTTTCCTTTCTTTCCACATCCATGCCAGTACTTGTTAACCAATTTTTTGATGTGGGCCATTCTTACTGGTATAAGGTGGTATCACATTGTGGTTTTTATTTTCATTTCCCTCATTACTAATGACATTGAGCATTTTTTCATGTGCCTGTTGGCCATTCGTATTTTCTCTTTAGAGAAGGATCACTCCACTTTATTATTTTTCTTTTTAAAATTAATTTTATTATTTAATTAATTGTACATATTTATTATGTCATTGTTCTACCCTGAGGTTCTCCCACCACCTTAACACCCATGAACCATCTTAATCTCTTGTGCCCACCCCTCCCTGATTTTTTTCCCCTCTTCCCCCTCTCTTGCTCTATGTTTCAGTTCTGTTGACACTTTTAAATTTTCCTTGTCCTTTTGTTTGTGTGTTTTTCTTATATCCCTCATATAAGTGAGACCATCCAGTATTTTTCTTTTTCTTTCTGGCTTATTTCCACTTACATTCCCTCTTGCTCCATCCATGTTGCTGCAAATGACATAAATTCACCTTTTTTGATTGTTGGATAATATTCCATCATGCAGTGGCATCTTTTAAGGTCCTAAAGGATCACTGCACTTTAAAGTGATCTCTTACTAGGACTTACCAACCTTCACATGAGAAACTTCAAAGAACCACAGGAGATACTGGCTTTTAAAAGGAACTTCATGGTAAAGCCTTTCTCTGTTCTGATTCTCTTGTTAATTTAATGTGACCTAAAGCCTGCCAGGGAAACTACTTCCCTTCTGATGTGGAGCATGACATGCAACCTAATTCAGACCAGTGATGGGTCAGCGATACTTTATATTGTGACCATTGATGCCTTCAAAGGTTTCAATAAAAAGGAGGAAATGTAAGACGTTAGTTTAGTTGCTTTGACTAGGCTCAGAATGGCCACTGCAGAAAAACTGCTTTGCTCTTTTACTTTAGCTGGACCTCTGGACTGGATCAAGCCACTAACATTCCAAGAAGCTAACAAAAATGAGAATATCTGTTTGAAAGAACTGATAAAACTGAACTTTCACCTGCCTTGTGAATTCACCGTCTATTTTACCTTGTGATTCCTTTACCTGACTATTTTCTCATCCATTACCTTTGTCCTCTTTTCCTCTGTATAAAAAATATACATGTCCTTCCTTGGCATATGTATGCAAATATGTGTTCCCCAAATTGTAATTCTTTGACCCAGATAAACACATTTTACCTTTTTAATAACCTTCTGAATTTTCAGGTTAACAATTCCTATAAACAAAAAATTTCTGTATATTTTGTACTATACTACTTGGCTGAGTTATAGCAACGTTGATTCTTTTGGTTGTTCCAGGTATTTAATTTTATTATTTGCCAATGATAATCCTTTCTAACTTCATTTTTAAATTTAACTGTGTTCATTATTATTATAAGTAATAGAGTGGTAAAAATGGCTTTTCTCTAACTTCAGAGCTCTTAGTAACTTCTTCATAAGTATTGTGCTG
Organism: Uropsilus gracilis; assembly: GCA_004024945.1. Lineage (NCBI taxonomy): Eukaryota > Metazoa > Chordata > Mammalia > Eulipotyphla > Talpidae > Uropsilus > Uropsilus gracilis. The sequence continues at coordinate 34,667 of PVHY01011289.1, read as the reverse complement.
GCTTTGGACTGATACAATTCATATTTTAAAAGTGTCTTTATATTAATTATTTCATGGAATTGGATTTATTTATAAATTTATTTATTTATAAAGATGTTTTCATCAGCATGTTTATTTTTTCTGTGTAGTTTATTGATGTTGAATAGTGAAAGTTCTCTAATTGTGGTTTTTATTGTAAATCTTAAATTTTCCATTTCTTTGAGGAGTCATTTTTTAAATAAACTTTCTAGCACGTTGCCCTTTTCGTTAAAGTTTTCGAGTTTATTTGCATTAAGTTCTTTTGGTTTCCAAGATTTCCTCTTATTTCATTGCCATCTAAAAGTGCTGACAAATACACATTTATTTTACTCACTAAAGCAAAACAAAAACATTTCTACAAATTTTAAGAGTATTCTAACAATGTAACAATGAGTCCTCCACATTTTAATTATATCATCTTGCTGTGCTTTGCTACCTCTTGGCATTCATTTCATGTGATATTTGTAAATTTGTTTTAGTAAGTACAAAAGTCTGTTTAATTGAAAGTCCTATTATTTTATTGTCCCCTACCCAGTCTTATAGTGTGGAGATGAATCTCTTTAGCGGTCATCTTTCCTCCCAAAGATGAATTACAGTGTTTACTTAAAAGTATTTTCAGTAAAGAGAAAGATTGAGAGGTTTTTCCCATTTCATGAGATGGGTTTATTTATTTTTTTACATTTTTAAAGACTTGCAGTTAAGACATTTAGTATAAAATTCTTACAATTGTATAAAAATTTTTCCAAATATATAAAAATTTTTCCAAACTAAATTCATTATCCCTGAATTTTGCATAAAGCAGAGTTGTAACATAGGGAGAATTGCAACATCCTGAAAGATGTGTTACTCCATAAACTATTTTAATTTTCCCATAAAATTATGAAAGATCCTGCTTTCTAGAGCAGAAGTGACTTTAAGCATTGTGATTCTGAAGGAGAAAAAAGATGATCAAATGTTTTGATTTTTATCTGAGGAGTTGAAATCATATACTTATAGGATACCCTGCTTATCTTATAGTACTCTGCTTATCTTGCCCATTTGGCTCTTTCCATGACTGTGTAAGTTTATTACCTTTGTGTTTAAAGATACCTAGGTATACCTATTTCTTTTCCTATGTTACTATCTTTAACTTTGTTGTATTAGTGCAGAATTACTTTAAGAATTTTAGGACTTGCATTATAAAATTCTTTCAGATCCCTACCTCTGCCACATGGTTTTTAAAGTATACATAATTCCAACCTGCTATCAGTGGTATGATAATTTAAAAAATATATATATCATACATTCATTTTGAGGTATAGTCTTTTCCAAGAGGGCAAACTTCATCATCTCCTATACATTAGTCAGATCACAGAGAGAACAGTAGATCTACCTTAAATCTTACTGAGGAAAGTAGGTTACATTGTATTTTCATAATATAGCAAATTCACAAAGCACTGTTATTTTCAACCTGCCATTTGTTTTAAAAGTATTCCTGTAAATTTTATTAGAGCAGAAAAGGGCAGAATGTTCATTTTACAAATGGTGAAGTAGATGAAAATGAATGTGTGAATGTTAAACCACGGCCAAACCTGAAATTAAGACCCACATCTCTAATTACAAACATAAACCTATTAACTTTTTTGAAGTTTGAGGACCTTTGTTAGTGACCCCTCAGAATTCTGTTACCTCCTCACATGATAGTGGGTTATACGAAGTTTATTATTGACTCTAACCATCGGCAAATTGTTTAGATCTGAATTTCTTGATTTCCCATTTTAGGAAAATTCCAGTTACTCCACTATTGTCATGACTAACTGCATTTTGTTACAGAGCATTTTTTTTTGACATTAGTATCTTTAAATTGAATTTTGCTTTAATACAAACTTGCTCACACTTTCTAGTTCTTAAGGAATTAAGAAAGACAGAATTTTATTTCAAAGTGAGTTTGGGATTAAACTGAAAAGAGAATCTGGGTGTTCCCAGTTTAGTTAGTCTTAATATAATTCCTAGCAATCTTTAATTCTTCATGCCAGGACCCTGTTGTTACCCAGTTATCTTCTGTCTTTTTTTTTTTTTTTCTTCTCTTTTACAGTCAGTTTCCTACCAAATTCTGCTTCACTTCTCTTTGGCAGTCTCTATTCCTAAAACCATTTTCTTTAAAATTCTTTTGGTCTTACTCTGAGCAAAGTGGATTCCAAGACTATCTTATGCCATAGGGTGGCCTATTATATTCTTTCTTTTGAATATATATCATAGAACTCTCTATCAGTAAGCTTTATTTATCATCTTCCTATCAAAAGACTTGAAGTTTCGTTATAATGCTTTCCTTTGTACCCATTTTACTAAATGATTCCCTTCTAGGAAGCCTTTCTTTGAACTTGACAGTCACTGTCCCATGAATGATGTTCAAAACTAGCATTTTCTCAAATGAAAATTGACATAATGTAGAATTTACTCTTCACTATTCTCAAATTCTGCAACTGCTAAGCAAAGTCTACAAATAATATTACTGGTACAAATGAACTTCATTTCCTAAGTTTAGTTTAAAACTTTGAAAATCTTCGAATGCAATGGAAATTTCATCCATCTGTGAAAAGGCAAACATACTCAAACACTACTGACATTCTCTTCTACTTTAATCCTTGTCTTCAACTGGGACCCCAACCCTCTTAGAAAAATGCAACTTCTTGAACCAGTACTGCTTTGGGACCAAAACTAGCATATTAAGTCAATTCTTCTTATTAAGTATTTCAAGGGTTTTGTTTCTTTATCCATTTCTTTGTAAACAGGCAGCCACTATATTTTTTAGTAGTGAATTTCAAATCCTTTTTAACCTTATAGGTCCAAGGGTAGCCAAGGATGGCTGCAGCTTCATATGATCAGTTGTTAAAGCAAGTTGAGGCACTGAAGATGGAGAACTCAAATCTTCGACAAGAGCTAGAAGATAATTCCAATCATCTTACAAAACTGGAAACTGAGGCATCTAATATGAAGGTATCAAGATTGTGACTTTTAATTGCAGTTTATCCATTTTGATTCAGTATTCCTTCTTGTAAGCAGTGAGGTTAGATACTTCACTGATCTAAAAGTGCTTTTTAAGTTAAGCAGTAACATATATTATACACTTCCAAAGTTAGCAATTCCTTTTTTTTAAATTAAGTGCTTTTTATTCCACTAGTGAATCATATGATTAATTATGAACTCCAGTGACTAGTTTGTTCTTAATTACTATTAACCTTAAAATAAGAGGCCTACATTAGCATCACTATACTAAGGCTGGGTTTCTGGATAATTTGTAGAAAAAAAGTAAAATAAACTTAAAGATGCAATTGAACTTTGAAGAACATAGGTCAAGAGCAACCATGCCAGTAAGTTGAAAGGTGTGTATAACTTTTGATTCCACATAAACTTACCAATAGTTGTTCTTGGTACCTGTAACAGGATTAGTTTCATTACCTTTCTCTCCCTAACATCAGAGTCCAGAGATGTCCTGGTATCTTAATGTTGATCCTGCATATTTGTACAGTTCCCACAGATATGTGTTTGCTTGAATCCATGAATGCAAAACTTGTGGATAGGTAGAGCCAACTATATTTATTGGGGAAAAGATCTATGTATAAGTGGATCCATGTTGCTCAAACAGGTGGTATTCATGGATCAGTGATTAAATATAGCTTAATTTCCCAACTCTCTTAGATCATGTCTCCCCACCTAAAGTGATGCGATGGTTAAGAAAATCAGGGTGTCCTTGTACAAGTTTTTTCCTATACTAAAAATCAGTACCTGGTACTTTGACAAGCTTTGCCAAAAGCTGAGTTTCATCACCTTTAGGTATCCTTCTGGCCATAAATGGCCTTATTTGGAAATGATATCATTGTACTAGCCTAGATGGTTTCCTAGATGAAATTGGCTTGCTAAATAGCATTGAAATGCTATGATAACCGGAATGAAAAGTTATAAAACATTTCCAGTCTGCGGTGGATAAAACATGTTCTGACTTCAAAATACTTGGGATTAAAACTCCAGCTATTTTAATTTTTTTACTTAAGCAGATTCTCTTCTAACCTAATTGGAGATCATCAACGAGCCTGTTAGTTTCCTCCTTCTTTTAAAAAATAATTCTTCCTGCTTTGTGTTTCTCTGCCCTTCAGCTATTTTAACATCTGGCTTCCTGACCTTATTCTCTACTCTTATGTCTTACTCATTTCCCATTTTCTTCTAGATCTCTTTCTATGCATTTTGAGATCACCCTTACTCTTTAATCTTCTGTTTATCATTGGAATACTTTTACTGCTCTTTTACACTTAATATTCAGTATCATAACAGTTAAACCTTTTACTTATATATACTGTTCTAGCTATCTATAAATCTACCTTCCTATAAATATTTTCTAATTACCTATTTCTACAGTGAAAACTATCCTCAGCATGACAGATCTCCAAGATAACTCCCACAGATTGTTTTGGCAGTAAGATAAACTATAAAAAAAAATCTTTTCTTCCCCCCCACAAATCATGAACTATCTTAAATATATGAGTCAATTATCTAATAGGCTGAAAACAAATAACTAGATATTCTAATAACTAGATAGTCAGCACAGTATCTCCAAAATTGCAGTACCAGGCATGAGTCTTTAAAAGTTCAAAAATACAGAATTTAAGATTCCCAACAGGACTACTCTTTTACATATTTTGAAGGTATAGTTTACAGGAAATTCCTTCAAAATATCTGCCTTGTAGTGTTAAGTCTGAGATTACTTTTTAAGGTTTCATTTATTTGAGAAATTTTTAAAATTGTTTTTGTGAGTTATTTTAGCTTATTCTTAGATTCATTTCCATGCTGGAATGGAATGTTCCTCAGTAACAGTCTGTGTTAGACCCTAGATTTCTACAATGCTTAACCATTTAGGCTTATGGCTAAGTGTGTATTCATATACATTATAAATATTAACTGTCAAGATTCGTCAGAATACACTGTGAGTTGATTACTACTCGATGTATGTTTTTTATAGACATTTGCAAATCCCTCTACATACGTATTTAGGATTAGTCATATGGTACTGTAGCAGTTACAACTATATAATTATTTATGTATCTCTCATTAACAGGTTTAAAAGTATTAAAGAACAGGAATGTTTTTTTAAGCCTGAAATGTTGATTTATGCAGACACTTGGAAACATTTTAATTTCCTTCCTACACTGAATTAGAGTTAGTCCCAAACAATGGTCAGTTCCTCTGAAATTACTTATTAGACTTTGTACTACAACTTATATAATCTGAAAGTCTGAAATTTATCCAGTTCTACCATCTAGTGGCAAAAAAGAATATTGCTTTGTTGTTGATTACATACTAATCATACACACTGTAAAAATACATATGTGTATATGGGAAATGTGATACAACAGCTAGGGAAATATTAATGCTGATCTTGCATTTGAAAATATTAAGGAATACAGCCGGGCATGGTGGCGCATGCCTGTAAGTGGCAGCCTAGGAAACTGCAACCAGGGATAGGCATTGCGGTTCAAGTCCCGCCGGGAGCATGTAGCGAGACCTAGTCCCAAAAAAATAGCTGGGTGTGATGGCGTGTTCCTGTAATCCCAGCTACCTGGGAAGCTGAGACTGGGAATTGCTTGAGTCTGTGGTACCCCAAAATGTGAGCTTGCAGTTCCACAGGCAAAAATAGTGAAACCTAGTTCTCAAAAAAAACAATTTTTTTTTTAAGGAAATACTTTTCAGATATAACGGTCAAACTGTGACTGTGCTTAGAAAGAATCTCTGTTTAATTATATACACTGAGATATTACAAAAGAAATAGTGTGATGTTTGAGACTTGTTCTCAAAATGAATCTGAGTAGAAGGAAATGGAAGGAGTACCTGCAGTGTAATTAAAACAAGGCTGGATTGCTAATTGTCAAAGAAAGATGTGAAGATACAAGGAAGTTTGTTTTGATGTAATAAAACAAAATCAATTTCAGTGACCTGGAATCAGAGAAATGTAGAAATTATATGAGGTACTTTTTATTCCAGGGTTTAAACTCAACTTTATTTACTTTTAAATGCTGAGCATAACAGCAAGATAAATATAGTCATGTAAAGATAGGAAGTTTTTAAACAGATATAGGGTATAGAAAAATGAACCTGTAGACAAATCATTAACAAACCATTTATACTTTTGTTGTATTTGGAAAAAATTAAATATATAAATTATTCATAAATTTGTAAATTAAATTTATAAATTATTCTGTAAACCGTATGCATATAAAGTATTTTTTCAGAATGAGAGAGGAAATGAGATAGAAATTAAGGCCCCATCTTAAATTTATTTTGAAAATTTAATTATCAAATGTACTTTCATTCAGATTCAGGTTTCAGAATCCATAGCTGATGTAAAAGGAAAAAAATTTAAACAGAAGTAGAACAAGTACAACTCTCTAGAAACAATGCATATTAGTAAATATTTTCTATTCACTGATAAAGTCGCAGCACATTCCATGTCTACAAGATAGTTCTGTAATGTTTCTAAAATCTTTAAATGGTTTTAAAATAATATGTGATCATATGGTCATATCAGTAGATGCAGAGAAAGCATTTGATAAAGTTCAACACCCATTTATGATAAAAGTTCTTGAAAATTTGGGGATAAAAGGAACATATCTCAACATAACAAAAGCCATCTATGACAAAAATACAGCAAACATTATCTTAAATGGGGAAAAACTAAATTCATTCCAATTAAGATCTGGAACCAAGCAAGGATGCCCGCTCTCTCCACTACTTTTCAACATTGTCCTGGAAGTTCTAGCAAGGGCAATAAGACAAACCTAGTAGCAGACGGGACCACCTTTAAACATGACTCCTTATCCTTCAAGGATTAATATGAGATTTTGGTAAGAAGGTAGAAAGCTGAGAACTTCAGAGAGAGAAACCTGTAATATTTTCATTCTAAATTTGGAACAGAGAAACATTCAAGGAACCAAAGGAGTATGAATTTCACTTAAACTGCAAGTGCAACTCATTTTCAGTTCCTGATTGATTGAAGGAACTGAAACCCCTGAGTGGGAAAGGCAAACTTTGTAAGGGAAAATACAGTCACCTTACAGTTTTTATTCTTGTTACATAATGATCAGCACACAGTTAAAAGTTAAAAAATAGGCCAAAAAAGAAAAAACAACCCAGGAAATGAAAATCAATAGGATAATAAATAGAATAGAATAAATAGGCAGAAATCGAATAATAAAAACAAATCCAAATATTACCCAGCTATTGAATTTAACAGTCAAGAATTTTGACAGTTATTTATATATGTCTTGAGGACACATACAGATAAAGATACATATAAATAAAATTAATGTAAAGTTAAGTCAGTCTGTAATTAAAATAGACTTCGATGCTGGCGGCTCTTTTTGCCCACCTGTGACTCTACAGAAATTCCACAAACCTGTCCCTTTCAGGGGCAGCTCTCCCTGCCTGCTTGTGTTTGTGCGAGCATCTTCGCAGCCTTTTTTTTTTTTTAATAATGAATATGTTCTTTTTGGATACGAATAAAAATAAATGAAAGTGTTAATAAGTCAAAAATAAATAGACTTACAGACTAACAGATATCAAGTCAAGAAAAATACCAACATGTGATTAATGACCAAGGCATCCCTGCAGATTACTGAGAAAAGAATGGTCTTTTCAGGAAATGGTGCAGGGGCAATTAGTTATCTGTATAAAAAAGTAGTAAAGTATAAAAAAGTAGTAAAGCTAGAGCCCTACCTCATGTACTAACATTAATTTGAAGAGACATAGAACAGTGACTTCCAGAAGAACACATAGGAAACAACTTCATCATCTTTAAGAGTATGCAAAGATTTAAGCAAAATTTTATTATAAAACTTGAGAAGTTGGATTTTATTAAAATCAAGAACTTTTGTTCAGAAGACTGTTAGGCATCTAGAGGAGTATTTGAAATAAAGATCTAAAGGATGTTGAAGTTTAGGGAAAGCAGGGTTTCTTAGAACACATACAAATATTAAACAAAAAAATGTATCAAATGAACTTGGTTAAAATGTAAAGTTAAATTTAGAATCTTTTCAAAAGAATTTGTTAAGAAACTGAAGTGCAAGCTATAGATTGGAAAAAACATTTGTAATGCATGTGACAAAAGATTTGGTTTCAGAATATGTAATTTTAACAAACCAATAAGAGATAAAGTCCATTTTTAAAAACATGGGCCAAAGACTTATTAAAAAGACAATTCAAAATTAACAACAAAACAGTTCATAAGCATGTGGAAAGGGAGTCAACATCCTTATTAATTTTCAGGAATAGCAATTACCACTTCACTCCCAATTAGAAGACTGATCAACACCAAATGTAGAACATCAGGATTTTCTTATTTTACTGGTAGAAGTATAAACTGGTAGAAACATTTTGGAAAGCCACTTAACCATTTCTTTAGCCCTGTGACTCAGCATTTGAACTCCTAGTTAGTTACATACTAAAGAGGAGTGTTTATATTCACTAAAATATTTGTGCAAGAATGTGCATAATAATATTCTTCATAATGGCCTCCAAACTAGCAACAACTCAGATGCTCATGAAGAGGATAAAGGATAACTCAACTGAGGTACAGTCATACAATGGCCTGCTAGTCATTAAGAAATAATCAACCAATACATGCAGCTGCCTAGGTTAGTCCTTTGCTGAGCAAACAGTGTGAGACATGAGTGACTGATTCCATTCGTGTGACACAGGTGTGCCGCACTAAGTAGTAAAGGAGGAGTAGTGGTTACCTCTGGAAAATGCATATTGACTGGTGTGGTGCACCAGGGAACCTGACACAGCTTCAACCTTAAGAATTAAATTCAAATTATTTTTTTTATAAATATGCCATTAGCAATACATGACATATCATATAACTGTAAAATTATAATTTTTTACTTAATTATAAGTTATGGACTTATAATTATAAATTTTACAGTTGGTGACTACCTGAATACTCATCAGATACCTCAAGTAGTGTACTTCTAGGCTGTATACTTCACCCTCTATGTCCACAACCTCAAATTCAACCAACCACAGGTGAAAATATGTGCCTAACATAGATCTACAGAGTTACTGGTCCATACTGAACATATAAGACTTTTTTACTTTTTTTCTGGTCAGTCCCAAACAATGCAGTATATCAACTATTTGCATAATATTCGTGTTGCATTATGGAATCTAATCTACAGGACATTTGAAGTGTATGGACAGTCATGTATATAACATAGGTTATATGCAAATATATGTCATTTTATATAAGGGGCTTGAACATCTGCAAAATTTGGTATCCACGGGGTCTGCAAGCAAACCCCCTGCAAATACTGAGAGACAACTGTATTTTTACCTCAATTAAAATTGAGCCTAATATTCATTATGGAATACCTATACACTAATCAGTGAGTTAGTGTAAGCAGCTAAGCAGTGAATAATATGGTAAGGAGACAGTATTGTAAATTAATGTGTTCAGTTCTTTTAGTGAGATAACTCAGAATTTGCAAAAATAATGTTCATTGGGAAAAGTAGCTTCCCGGGTTTGCCTTGAAAGTCTTTCTTTAAAAAAAAAACAATTTTTTAAACTTAAATTTCATTAATTTTATTGACTTGTATGATTACAGCTTTTTTCAGTAGATTACTAGCAGAATCCTTTTTTGTGTTTTTTTAAGAAACCTTTAAAAAAAAATACAAGTTGTGCATATTACCCGTATTTAAAATTAGAAAATATTGGGAGGAAAGATATCAAAATCACATTTGAAAAGGAAACTCTCAAGTCATAATACTAGAGTTAAGCTTTGGTTTAGTGATATGTATATTTCTCCCAGCTTGTACATCCTGCATGCCTCCAGTGGGATCTTATTTAAGGTTACACTCTTCTTTCCTTAATACAGTGTTACCCTTTCATGTCATTACATTTATATTTTTACAGTTGCTTGATACATCATGTATTGCTAATGGCATATTTATAAAAAATATTTTTATTTAATTCTTAAAGTTGATCATCCAAACTTAAATTGTTTTGGATGCTATTTTAATTTTCTATTCACTATCATGTATTTTAAAGACCATTAAAATGCCATTAGTTGTGAAGAATTGGGTATATACCTACCAGGGTTTATTTTTATTATTGTCATGCCAGGGGTTTATTTTTATTATTGTTTTCAAATGTGTGCGCCTTCTCAAAAAAAACATTTTTGGGGTAATTCCTGTTGTTTAAAAATTAAGAAACCAAGCAATCAGAAATTAGTTACAATTTCAACTTCCAGAGAATACCACTTTAATTTTTTCAGTGTCAGCATCACAGTCTAAGAATTTATAGAAAATGCAGATTCTCAGACTTACTGTATCAGCAGTCTGTGTTGTAACAAATCTTCAGGTTATTCTGATCGGTGCTGATGTTTCATGACCACTCTATTAGGCTTTGGAGAAGAATCTTGTGTAAAGAAAGACTGATGATCATAGCTGTGCTTTAAAATACATATACTCTGATAATTGTGCAAGAAGCTAGACCACTTAATGATTTTAATGGTTTTGGTGGGATTGATCACAAGTTTATAGAACTGGTGATAGAAAAGAAATAGTTTTGAGTGAGATGATAGAGGTGACATCAACAGAATTTCATAATTGATTAGTCATAGAGGGGAGACAGTAAGGATTTGAATTGGGTAGGTCATGTACTGCCATTTAATGACACATAAGGATAGGTTTGAATGTTTACATATGAAGAACTTGTCATCTAGAGCTAAAACATCTATTGGTTGCTTTGGGAAATGAGTCTGAGAAACTTTAGTCTCACAAGCATTAGAGACATGTAACTGGAAGTTACTTTCAGAAACATATTTGTTAAATTGTAACACGGATTTGTTTTAACCAGTAGGGATAAGATGAAATGATCCATAAAGGAGTAAAAGCAGTAGCAATGGAAAGAAAGAGATTTGGGGTTCTGGGAAACCATCGCCTGTGAGAGTACTTGTCAAATCTCTGGAAGAGATGGTATCCTAAAGTTTACAGTAAACATCTCAAGGATTTTCTTCATTCTTTCAAGGGAGTCTTCCCTGTACAAATCAGTTTCCTTTCCCATAGATGCCATGAACTTTGGATGTAGTATTCCAAATGTGACTAGCCAACACCTGCATGTTACTAGCATCTTATTGAAGCCTCTCAGTTTTCTACATGGTCTTTTATTTGAAGATCAGATCTAAACTACATATTCTCTTTTCATGATTGTAATGTCACTTTCAAGGTAAACCTGTGAAGTTATCTTAGCTGCATTCACTCACTTTTTGGCAGATTTGCTTTTCAATCTCTATATAGTTTCTCTTCCAGAGAAACATCATCCATAGTTATAAGGTCATAAATATTCAAATACATTGTTATATTTAGAAAAATAATTAGCCAGAACTATATTGTAATGTCTTATAAGATAGAAAAGATAAATAAAAATTATTAAGAAACATGCAGGAACAAAATATGAAAAATGAAAAATCCCAATATTCTTTGAGAACGTTTTCTCAAGAATGGTAAGATGGAATAGGAAATGAATGAAAAGTTAATAGTAAGTATATGGTCATCTGAATACACCTGCTAAATGTAAATCAATATACTGGTATAATGTACTTAATTGTGGTATGTAAAAGCTTGACTACTTAATAGGGTACTAATGAAACAGCGTGTTGTGTCAATTTGGTATTTTTCTTGATCATATTTGTATAAGCTTTAAGACATGGATTCAAAACAGCTATTCAAAATATAACTGGCTTTTGTGACTTGGGCAAGTCTGAGTCTCAGCTGATCTACCTGAAAATTGAGAGTAATCTATTTACCTGTATGATTTTAAAAGTTAATGTATATGTGGTTTCTTACACAGACCTTCCCCAGATATCAAAATATTTTTGTTGCTGGGATATAGTTTATATTCATAATGCTATGTGTTATATGAAGAGGTTTTATAGCTTGTGATTATTTCACATTGATCTAGAATAACTTTCCCTGTGGTATATCTATCAAGAAACTTAGAACTGTGTCTTCAAAAAGTTACTTAGAATTTTGCCATGTTAATATATTGTGTTCTTATTTTACAGGAAGTACTTAAACAACTACAAGGAAGTATTGAAGATGAAGTTATGACTTCTGGACAGATTGATTTGTTAGAGCGCCTCAAAGGTAAATTTTTAAAATGTGATTTAAAGTAATTTTCAAGCTCCACTTGTCAGGTATATATATTCAAATTTAGCTTCTCTTGATTTGAATGTTGGTATTGATTTTTTTGGTATTACAGTCTTACCCATAAGGAAGTAATTGTTGAAGTACAAATATATAAAAAAGTCATCATGTCTTTACATCAACATTCAGCTGACTTTGAATGAACTATTTTCTTTTCTTTTTCTTTTTCTTTTTTTTTTTTGAGTCTCACTATTTTTGCCCATGGAACCCCAGACTCTCGTTGCCTGGGGTACTACAGACTCAGGCAATTCCCAGCCTCAGCTTCCCAGGTAGCTGGGATTACAGGCGCATGCCACCACGCCCAGCTATTTTTTGGAACTAGGTCTTGCTATGGGCCCCAGGCAAGACTTGAACCGCGATCTCTAGCCCCGGCCGCTTCATAGGCTGAAGCTTACAGGCACGAGCCAGCGTGCCCGGCAGAATGAACTATTTTCGATAGCTCCCTTGGAAATTTTTTTTTTTTTTAACCTCACTGTCACTAGATAGTCCTTGAATAAGCCATAGCGGCCCTTTGCTTCAGATGCAAAGAAATAATACTGATCTTTGTTCCTTCCAGTATAGAAATGTTCTATCTCCTCACATATAAACGTCATAGAATTTTTTTTTTTTTTTTTTTTTGGAGACTAAGTCTCTATTTTTGCCCATGGAACCACACATTGCCCGGGGTACCACAAACTCAAGCAATCCCCAGCCTCAGCTTCCCAGGTAGCTGGGATTACAGGCGCACCACCATGCCCAACTATTTTTGGGGACTAGGTCTCGCTGTGTTGCCCCAAGCAGGACTCGAATCGTGATCCCTAGCCACTTCATAGACTGAAGCTTACAGGCACGTGCCACCATGCCTGGCATGTCATAGACTTCTTTAAGGATGTCTTTTTTATTCTGTTGCGTAAAGATTCAGCTGTCAGAACAGGAGAAAGCCCTATTAATTATAAATGAAGTTAGGTGAGAAATTACCTAGGTTCCCAAATATATTATTATTCAGAAGGAATCAAAGGAAGGACATTTTTTATCAATTTTTCTTTTGACACACTCCTTTCCCCCGGATTCAAGTTGACTTTGGAGGAAAAGTTCAGCCATTCTGTTTTTAAATAATTGTTTATTTGTTCCTGTCTCTGTGACTTCCTTGTTTAGAAATTTTAAAAAGTGTTCTTGTGTTAAAGTATATGCACTTGGCTGTTTTCTATCTGTCGTCATTGCTCCCCATCCCTCCCCCCGATTCTTTCTTTTATCCTTTCTCCTGCCTTCACATTTACCTTGAGCCAGGAATCGGTAGTCCGCTGAGTAATAGCATTTGTGATGAGGATTTTCTTGAATAATTTTGTGACTCAATAACTGCTGCAATTTTGCACTCCAGTAGGCTTCATATAATAAATACCATGTATTTTCACTATATAATATATACCATGTATTTTCACCTATACTACAAAATGGATTAAAATTTGAGAGCTAAAATATGAACCTAAGATGTCGGGTTTTTTTCTTTCTCTTTTTTTTTTTAGCGACTAGGTCTCACTATATTGCTCTGGGTTGTCTCAAACCCACGGACTCCAGTGATCCCTAACCTCAGCCTCCCAGGTAGCTGGGATTGCAGGCACGCACCACCGCGCCCACTATTTTTTGAGACTAGGTCCCACTGTGTTGTCCTGGGTTGTCTCGAACCCTTGGACTCAAATGATCCCCAGCCTCAGCCTCCCAGGTAGCTGGGATTACAGGTGTGCACCACCACGCCCAACTAGATGTCATTTTTTTATCAACAGAAATGCATTAGCAATATTTTAGACTACTTAAAGCAAGTATTATATAAAAAACTTGTCTCTATTTAATTTAGAACTTAACTTAGATAGCAGTAATTTTCCTGGAGTGAAACTGCGGACAAAAATGTCCCTCCGTTCGTATGGAAGTCGGGAAGGATCTGTGTCGAGTCGTTCAGGAGAGTGCAGTCCTGTTCCTATGGGTTCATTTCCAAGAAGAGGATTTGTAAATGGAAGCAGAGAAAATGCTGGTTATTTAGAAGAACTTGAGAAAGAGAGGTAACTTTTTTTTTATTGAGTTCTAAACTGTACACTCTAGTCTGCTTTTTTCTTTCTGTCAATCTCTATGTCATATTTTAAACCAGAGTTATTGATGTCTGATAGCATAAGAAACCCTCTTCCATCTCCTTATCCCCTTTGAGCTCTTGCTATCTTGCAAAGAACTTCCGAACACACTAACTTTCCTAGGAACATCCTTTGTTTCATGCACATAAAGTTCTGTTTTTGTTAGTAGAGATGGTAGAGAATGTGTGTGACGAATTCTGATATATGCTGTGTCGTTTTAATTCTCATTGTGTTCAAGTGAGATAAATTGAGACTTTCTGTAGCTGACCGCATCTTCATTTCTCTTTCACATGTGATTGATAGTTTGGATAGGTTTAGTTTCAAACTAATTTATCATCTCATTATCAGTGCCTTTGATAAGACATTTGATACAAGTCTGATTCTCGTTTCTTTGTAGGCAACTATTTTTCTTCCTTTAAAGCTTTTAGAATGCCATGATTTATGTGTTTTCTTCATTCATCATGCTGGACAGTCACTGTTCCTTTTGATCTAGAGATTTGTCTTCTTTTGAAATTTGTATTATTTCTTTGATGGTTTTGTGACACTTTTCCTATTCTTTTTTTCTAGGCCTCTCTAAAGTCACAAATTAACTCTATCTCTATTTTTTTCATTATCTGTTTTAACCATGATAAATACTAGATATAGTCAACCCAGGTTAATTTTGTAACCTTTTTAAAATAGTAATAATAAGGCCAAAGGTTTATTCCTAGTACCATACCTCACTTTTCCAGTCTGTAGAATAAACATAAGAGTAACTACTACAAAACCAACTCTTGCTTTTGGCCCACAGCTACCTCCCCATCTTAAGTGAAACCACCACTACTTCCTTACACTGACATACTTTTGGGTGCCACCACCACCACATCCCACCATGAAGATTGAAATAACTGGTGAACCTTCAATGAAGGTTCAGAATTCTTAGCAAGAGAACTTAAAAATATGTGACAGTTGCCATCTGTCAAGACTTCTCGACCTTAATTTTGAGGAATAAATGTTGATCACAGCCTCCATGCAAGACACAGGAGGTACCATACCACCATGTCTTCAAAAGTCAACTGCTGACCCAACATCTAGAGTAGAAGGTGGCTCACTGAACCATGTTGTCTTTGCCATTTGATGCTTGAGGATCCTTGAGGAAAGAGCTTCAGCTCATTAGCTCTGTCTTCGTCAATAGGACTGCCATCAGGTCTCAGACCTTGTGTGGCAAAGGTCATCCCTGCCAGAGAACTGTCCCATCTTCCTGTGGCTTTTGCTCTAAAACAAGAGAAATCCTCAGAGACCGCTGAGAAGCGTGGACTCTGGTGCCATTAAAGAGTGTCATTTTAGTTCCTGGCTGGTCAGCTTCATGTTATATCCAAGATTGGATGTTATCAACAAAGCTGTGGTTCCTGTGGTGCTTCTTGCCAAGAAGCCTGAAATTTTCTTACAGTATTGCCATATAGCAGATTCCAGTTACTAGAAAGAGGACCAGGAAGCACGAGACATAAAGGCCTTGAAAAATAACAATAAAGCCAAAAGTTTATTCCTAGTACCATACTCCATGAAATGGTCAAAAACCCACCGTAACCTGAAGACTGTGGCCCAGCTCTCTGTTTTATTACTATGACATTAAAATAGCATGGTTGCCAAAAAAAGAAGACTTTCTAATTTCAGTCATTTGGGGAATTTCTGCTTAATTTGAAAAAATATGGTACATATGACTTTCATGCTTTTATCCATTAAGAATATATAATAAGAGAAGACCATCCACTTATCAGACATGCCGTCTAGAAGATTTGCATTGTTTATTAAAAAAAAAAGAAGAAAGCAGTAAACATGTGCAAATAAATATGACACTTTAGAAATGAGACAAGAACACAGAATTCATCTTGCTCTCATTAAATTTGTAACAATAGTGGGGAAGGTAGCATCTTGTTTCCTGTGTTGCAAAGGCATATGAAAAAGAAATGGTGTTCTTTGCTTATTTATGGTATGACTATAAATCAGGACACTCTTTGGGGAGGGCAGTTTGATAAAATGTATCAAAAGGTTTAATACTTTAATCATCAGGTTCAGAGTCATATAAACTACTAGTTATAATGGCAACTGCTTAAAACAGTCTGAATATCTGAAAATTGAAGGTAGATTATGGTTTAGCTCTAATTAGATTATAAAGCAACCAACAGATTTTTACATTTTTTAATATAAAGAATTTATTATCTAATACAAAATGAAAGCAGACTTTACTGTAAGCATTTAAGTACTAATTTTGTTTTGAAATTTTACATAAATTACAAAAAGACTGCATTCTATATTATGGGGAAATGCTGGATAATTTAAATTTCTTTAGATATTTCTGTGTTTTCACATTTTTCTCTACAATGATATAGTCAAATAGTAAACTTGTTTTAAAAGGTGAAAATAGACTTGGAGAAATCGAGTTCTTGAACACACTGTTATTAATGAAACAGAATTTAAGACAGTAATACTAGGGAACTTCTCTTTGAGTTCCATCTTTTTGTTAAGAAGGAGGATCATTAATGACTTGTATAGTCAGAATGATAATTGGGTTTACACCAGCTTCACAAAAGTTGGGTACTGAAATAGTCTTAAACTGAAAGACTGTGTGCAAATTATAGTGTGCCAAATATCTTTAAAATTCATAGTTGACTTTGTTCTATTCCTTTTTATGAGTTCATAAGTAATTTACATGAGTTAATGATTTTGTTTTTAATAAAGAAAATGAAAACTCTCCCCTCCCCCAAATCTCCCTCAGAGATTTTGAACATTACATTAGCTTTTTTTTTTTTTTTTAAATACTTAGGACTATATCTGGTACATAGAGCATTCAATAAATGTTAGTTATTATTATGAATTACTAGTATATTTAATTTATATTTATTTTTATATTTATATTTTATATATATTTATATTTTATATATATATTTTATATTTATTTATATTTATATAGTATATTTAATTACTAGTATATTTAACAGGTATTTAGTAACTCCCTACTAAATGTGTACTATACTCTTCTAGGTCATTCTGAGTTAGTTAGAAGACTAAAACATGACATTACTAAAGGAGGCATTTTTTTTTTTTGCTTGTATTAAAAAACTGTATTGACCTGTAGTTGATGTATAACATATTGTGTCAGGTATACAACATAATGATTCACTATTTTGTATATTTTGAAATGCTCACCATTTAAGTCTAGTTAAAATTTATAACCACAGAGAGTAATAGATTTTGTTCTTATAATGAGAACTTTTAAGACTTACTCTCTTAGCAGCTTTCAAATATGTTAATATAGTGCTAGTAAGCTGTCATCACCATACTGTATATTATAGCCTATGATTAATTTTAGGCCAGAACACTTGTAAGTTTTGATTCCATTCACCATTTTGCCCCTGACTACCACTAATCTGTAAGTTCAGTTGAAGGGAAGGGGTAATTCTTTTTAAAATTCCACTTGTAAGTGAAATCATGTAGTGCTTATACTTCTGTCTCTGATTTGTCCCACATAGTATCATTCCGTTTAGCATCATGACCTTTAAAGACCCATCAGTGTTGTTGCATATGGTGACATTTCCTTCTTTTTATGGCTAAATATATTCTGTTTGTGTATACAGTATACAAACAGGGATACTTTCATAGACACTTAGGTTATTTAACATGTGTTGACTACTATGTAAATCCATGAGCAGCGTTGTTGTGTTAGTGCTTTCATTTCTCTAAGATGAATACCCAGAATTAGTGAGTCATATGGTGGTTCTCTGTTAAATTTTTTGAGTGACATACAATTTGACATACAATTTGTGGTTGTACCAGCTTAAATTCCTACCAGCCTTGCACCAGGCTCCCCTGTTCTCCATATTATTGACAGCACTTGTAATTTCTTGTATTTTTAGTAATAGCCATTCTAGTAAGGGTGAGTTGATAGCTCATTGTGGCTTCATTTTCATTTCCCTGGTGATTAGTTATACTGAGCACCTTTTCACATTTTTTTGTTCATCTGTATGTTTGCTTTAGAAAAATGTCTTCAGTTCCTCTGCCCATTTTTTAATAAAAAAAGTTTGTTATTGAATTATATTCTTTTTATATTTGATAGTAATCTCTTTGTCATATATGACTTGGAAATATTTTTTCTCATACTGTAGTTTGTCTTTTTATTTTTTTGATGATTTTCTTTGCTATGCAAATGTTTTCTAATTGATGTGTTTCACTTGTTTTCTTTTTGCCTTTGTTGCCTTTCAATGTAGCATAAGATTAGATAGACTAACATTAACACAGAACTAGTGACAGAAGTGTACCCATTATTTATTCAGTATATAACTATCAAAACATAAAAGTATCTTTTTATATTCTAATAATAGGTCGATCTGGAAGTAGTTTTAAGTGAAAAAGAATTACAAGACAACATCTTCATTCACCTGGTTCCCTCTGGACCGGGTCTACTATATCACTGGAGGCTCTGCCTTCCCCTTGCAGACCCCACCGGAATGGGGTCAAGAGGTTGGTGGACCCCCCCCCCCTGTTGTATTTCTGAATGGGCTGGGGGGGGTGGCTTTCAGGGGACCTGGACCATCTTAAGTGATGGGTTGGAGTCAAGAGGCTAGTGACCCCCACATCTTCACCTGGTTCCCTTAGGGACTGGGCCAACTATACCCCTAGAGCCTCTGCCTTCCCCTTGTAGACCCCACTGGAATGGGGGGAGGGGAATTGTTGCCAGGCATGCGGGCCAATCATCACCAGGAACAACAAAATCACTAATTCAGCAGCAGATACACCTGAAGATGAAGGTGAGGAGAAAGAACTAAAGCCCAGGACAAACAAACATGTCAGATCCAGGGGACACAGGCCTGTGACACCAACTATAACGACAAACTGTTTCAGAAATACACCCACGAGACTTCCAGAGATGGGAATGGAATTTCCAGTTCAGAGATGCCATCATTGTGAGCTAGGCACCCTCCCATTCCATGGGGAGAGGAAAGCCAGAGATGGGGCAGCGGCCTCACAACAAGCCTGACAGTGCCTGTCCTGATCAAGAACATTCTATGTGAACATCAGCTGGGAGAAACACTCCCAATATCAGAGAAAGAACTACAAAGCAAAGAAGCAAAATGACAGAAACTGGGTTGGAGCAGAGAACCGGTAAGAAAGAGGAGACACTGAAAAGATACAAACATGCATGAACTGGCTACCCTTAAAAAGATACATCTGGAAAACTAAGTACAGGCCACTCTGTCCCAAGAAAACATGTTTACACCTGGCAAGAGCACATTGCTCCAGAAAAGAAAAAGAAGAATCCACTGGACTAAAAATTGACTAATAAATGGCAGTGAAAGAAATTATGAGGACAGGGGCCAGGGAAGGGGGGAGAAACACCCAAAGGGCAAGAAAAAAAGAAATGTAAACATCTCATATAATTTTTAAGCCCTTAAAGTCATCAAAAAAATTAGTGTTGACTATGCGTAAAATAAGAGTTACAATATAGTAAT
Source organism: Uropsilus gracilis (assembly GCA_004024945.1). Taxonomy (NCBI): domain Eukaryota; kingdom Metazoa; phylum Chordata; class Mammalia; order Eulipotyphla; family Talpidae; genus Uropsilus; species Uropsilus gracilis. The sequence continues at coordinate 14,833 of PVHY01011289.1, read as the reverse complement.
ATACTATTTATGTTTCAGAATGTAAGTACCTGTATGTATATCTTGTTATACTTTTATAAAATAGTAGCAATACATGTTATGATCAGGTACAGTTTCTTGACACTTGATAGTTGATTGTGTTATTCAGGAATTGTATAGTAAATTCATCTTCAATTTCCAAGTAAAAAGTTTTTCAAAAAATAACATCCTCTTATTACACAGTCTATTTCTTCTTATTTCGACTAACAAAAACCTGAAAGCCACATCTGTGCTGAATGAGTAGGTTCTTTTATACTAGGTTTGTTTTCTTACATAGTTACTACTTTTCTTTATTATACTTGTTATTCATGTATTAATTTGGGGGTGTAATATCTACAGACTTTTTCTGTCAACCATCGTCATATTTTATGTGAAGAAAGCCTTCAATTGACATGTAAATATTTCTAGTAAAGATGATTGCGTATTTCAATAAAAAGGTAAAAATAATTTAATGTTTGTACTAATCTGAGTCTCATCTTCAAAAATCAAAAATCACATAGAGTTTCTATTTATTTACTGTTAGTACTTTAGTTTAAATACCTTTACATGTGGTTCATAATAGTTATTATATACTATGTATTAGCATTGTGTAATTCTATTCTTTTAAAAAACAGATCATTGCTTCTTGCTGATCTTGACAAAGAAGAAAAGGAAAAAGACTGGTATTACGCTCAACTTCAGAATCTCACAAAAAGAATAGATAGTCTTCCCTTAACTGAAAATGTAAGTATCATGACAGTATGACTTATTTTATACTTTAATGAATTCACTTTTAGTAGTAGATAGCTTAGCCATTAAAAATTAAGGATAACTGAATTCATTTATCCAACTTTAACCTGAATATGTAATAGTGAATGAATACTTTTTGTAAAGATAAGACTTTGTTATACTCAAGCAAATATTTACTTTAAGCCTCTACTTCAGTCTGTTATCTTGAATCCTAAATGACTCAGAATTCAAGTAGGCACTTGGTTTTTTATCCTGTGAGTTAAATTTCCAAAGCATACTCTGTAGAAATGTTTATCACTATCTGTCCACTTTTGAATCACATTGCAGGAATCATGCCATATAGTTTTTGCAATTAATAATATATGAATATAACTTAGTCCTATTTTAGTTATTACAAATAACTGTATGTTGGCATGAATATTAGAACTTTTTGCCAATATTCTTGTTTTGCAACTATAGCTGTGTGAAAAAGACTTTAATCTTGTCAGCTTCTTCCACCCAGTTTTTCCATATCAGCTATATTGCTGGCACATGTAAGATCATTTGTAAAGTATCTTACTAATTTCAAACAATGGTATATCTCAACTGTTGTCTGTAATTTTTTTTTAATTTTTAAAACGAGGAAAAAATCAGGCTAATTAATAAGTACTTTCCTCTCAGCTTAGTTTTTTCATTTTCTAATAGCATGTTTGAGAAAATATAGTAAACAGAAAAAGCACACATATGAGGAAGGAAGATCTACAAAATAAAGGACTTAGGCAGGTTTTCTGAGTGGGCATTGTCTGGCTATAGCCAGAATTGTAAGTATAAGTGGTTCTCCTGAAACAGTCATCCAAAGATGATTAAGAGAAGAGAATTGTCTCCTCTCTGACAATGTCCTTAGTCTCTTCCCAGGACTTAAAGGAGACACAAGTAATGAACAGATGATTATTGGAAAGTTAGCGGTTGTTGGTTACAAAATCAGGAAAGTTCGATATAATTTGTACTCTTATCAGTAAAACTACTAAAGCAAAGCTTTACTCTCCAGTTTCCTAATTAGAGTATACATAATCACATTGATGGTGGGTGTGGTATGGTAATATGTCTGTAGAGGTGTGATCCTATGTCCCTGAATCATATATCATAATAAACCAATATTGCCTCAATAAAAAATATATAAAATTTAAAAAAGAAAAGAATATAATTCAGAGTTCAACTGTGTACATGCAGTCAGATTCAGAAAGGGGCTAGGTATATATGACAAATCAAAAGCAGTTGATTAATATCTGAAACAAAGTTGTCAAATATCCTTAGTAAATAAGTTCCTTTATTAAATAAGCAACTATTTAATAAAGCAACTATGCTTATTTAATATAATGAATAATAAATTATTAGAGATTCTTTCACAACTTTAACAAATTTTATTTTGTAGATATTTTCTAACTTAGCACATTTTGCTTTTATTTGGGAAACCAAGTTAACGCTTTCATATGGAAGTATTTATGAGGACCTTAAATATTGCCATTTAAAACATCAGGTCTGAACCACATATTGCAGCATATTCATTGTTGCAAAGTGGATTAAGGAATAGTGCAGTGGTAATTAATTCACTGGAAATGATGTTATGATGTTAGAAATAACATGCAGACTATTTTAAGTACATTGTAGCCCTTACTTTGGTTAAGCTGTGTGTATGTGTGTATGTACAAGGCATTTTGCATATAAATGTCTTTTATACATTGTAAGAAAAAGGGGCGAGAACTTCTCTAACTTCAAATGATCATGCAATCATTTGATCTTTGGATATATAGAATTCTATATATTCTATATAGTGTCACATACTGTGACATGTGTCACATACTGCTTACTAATGAACATTTGAGTAGAAAAGCATATGTAGTGCATTTTCATTTCTTTTCATGGCCCATTATAACTGTCATCATCTCATTTTATCATATTTTTAACCTCTTTTACCTATTGGAGCATATGTTTTATTACCTTGTCCTTTTTATTCTTTGCATGCCTGACAATTATCAGGCCTTAGGATTTTACTTAGAGGGTTAGTAAATTTTTTAATGAATTGGCATCCATTCTGAGAAGAGGTACTTTTTGTTAGTTTTGACTTGTTCACTCTTGGATTACTAGGAAAACTATTGACCTTGTCCTTACAATCTAGGCTTATTTATATTATAGAAAAGTTTTTTCCCCCAACCCATTTTCACTTTACAAATGAAATTCTCTCTGTTTAATCTGCATGTTATAGTAATTGTTAACCATATGTTGAGATACGAATTTAAGGATGATGGACCTTTCTCTTGATTTTTTTTAATATTCACTTAAATATTTTAAATAATATTTTATACTAATATAATTGGTTTTTATAATTAATTATAATTTATTGTATTTAATGATTCTAATTTTTAGTCATGCTATTTTGACATTAATAAATTAGCATTTTAATATTATTTTAATAGTCAAAAATAGTGCCTCATCATTGAAGAAGAATCATGAGGGATCTGAAGATAGGCTCACTCTAGCTGGACCAACTGTACGTTTCAAGTGAAGTAGTACAATTTAATCAAAGCCATTTGTGACTTCCTGGCACAAAGTTCTTTCACTCTGCATTTCACTTGGGACCCAAACTTCACCACAATCTGGAATCAAGTTTTAGTACTCCTTGGACTGAAACGGTTTTCTGACATATAATAACTTGTTGTTGTCTATATTGGTGTTTTTGGGTTTTTGCTTTTAATGATAAACACACATTCACAGGATAATAACATTTCCTTTACTTGTACTTTTAGTTTTCTTTACAAACAGATATGACCAGAAGGCAATTGGAATATGAAGCAAGGCAAATCAGAGTTGCAATGGAAGAGCAATTAGGTACTTGTCAGGATATGGAAAAACGAGCACAGGTAACTTTTTTGTTAAACTCTTTTTTATTTGTATTTATATGTATAATATAAATATGTTTATAAAACAGCTCTAGCTGGAGAAGAGCTCATATAACTATATATAATAAATTTTACCTGTTAACTTGACTAAAATTTATTCTTAGACGTATTTGTCTTCACTTTGGCACTATTTCAAAATAAAAATAATTTTCCATGGCCTCAAATATAACCAGTATTCATGATTAGTTAGTTATGCTTCTACCATGTTTCATTACCCCAATGCTATGCCACTGTACCTTGAAATTGTAGGAGGGAATAGCTAATAACCAGCTTGAGTCCACCTTTGAGATTTTTACATCTTAACAATTTTTAGTATGTATGACAACTTTCACAATACATCACACTGCTCTTTAGTTGTCTACTGAAAAAAAGACATTGGGAGAGATTAAATAAGTTGGTGGGAAACAGTCCTATACTATTCTCAACTAATGTCAAAGTTAAATAGGAACTACTTTTGCTATTTGTTCAATATTTCCATGTTATTATTAAGTCTTGCCTTTTTATAATTCATACAAGTGTATGACTGCTGTTTTAAACCCTGAAGAGGCTTTGCTGATTCTCTTTTTCTGTTTCAAAACAAGAAGGAGGAATTTAAGAAAAAATTCTAGGGACAAGTGGGGTGGAAAATATTAGAAAGATTTCCTTTAAACAGCAAATAAAAGTGAGACCCAGTAATCCCACATGTGGTATAAATGCATGTTTATATTCTAAAAAGTTTATTTTATAGTTCTGAAAATCACTGACACAGCACATTTTACATCCTCCAAAGAATGGTCTTTATGTGGTAGCATCCTAAACATAATGTACATTCAATTAATACTGGAGTGTAGTGGTAATCTAAGATGATGCTAGTCACTGGTGCCAAGATGTATTTCATGCCTATTAGCTTCACAGATTAGAGGCTCAACTAATAAATCCTTATATAATTAGTAACATTATTTTTTTTTTGAGACTAGGTCTCGCTATTTTTGTCCGTGGAACTGCAGGCTCAGGTTGCCCAGGGTACCACATACTCAAGCAATTCCCAGCCTCAGCTTCCCAGATAGCTGGGATTACAGGTGCGCACCACCATGCCCAGCTAGTTTTTTGAAACTAGATCTCACTATGTGGCCCCTAGTGGGACTCGAACCGCGATCCCTGGTCCCAACAGCGCATTACACTATTGTTATATAAAATATTCCTTTTCTTTAGCCTCCCCTCATCTTTAGCCCATTCACGTTACTATTTTAATATTTTTAAATGCTAAAAGTAAAACTTTAAAAATGAAACTTTAAGTAGAAATGCATGTAAATACCTTCCCAATATTAGGGTAAGAATGTATAAGTTTTACTGTATTAAAATTAAGAAAATGTTCATCAGGCTTCTTAAGGAAAATAAAAAGAATTATTAATTGGGTGAAGATATTTATCACCATATAACTAACAAAGAGTCAAAATCAAGAATATATAATTTCCAAAAATATACTCTATATAAAATATGTATATATAATTGAGATTTTTATGGAATTAATTTAAAATGAAAGGTAGGTTGACTTGTTTACAGAAAAGTTATAAAAAATACTACTTTTGTTTGTATGAGTACACATTTTTAGAGTAAGAATATGTGAAATACAGTATATAAAAATTAGTTTTTCTGTTTCTATGTATATGTTTGTTTTTAGGGATTTTTAAAGAAAAAAATGAGAGGGTGGAGTTAAAAATTTAAATATAAATTGATATATTCCAGATTATTAAATCCATATTCTAAAAGATTAACTTGAATTCTTACTTGGTCTTTCCCCCTCTTCCTGTCTCCCCCCCCCCCCCAGATATGTACTGGTTTAGTCATTTTTTCCCAAAAATACAGTTTTTTTCATCTTGACAGTTAATATTCTTAGGAAATTCTATTTCATATTTTTAGAAATGAAACATACATCCATTTATTCTGGAAATAGCCATAGAAAGGTTAGGATTGAAGAAATACTGTAGACAAACAATAATCAAATAATGGTACTGTTTGGAGCACAAAGTAAGTACAACACTCACCAGTTGTGAAAAGACGCTTAAGTGTTATTTATCATCAGGACAGTGTAACTTAAAGCTGTTTTTGATGGTGGTGGTAATGGATTTTTTTTTGGTTGGTTGATTGGTTAGTAGATGGGCAAGTATATAGGGGTATAGGTTTTATACCTATGAGACTAAACCCTTCAAAATTTGATGACATGTTGTGTTGGTGAGAGTATAAGAGTAATTAGTACTATCTGCCCTGTTTGGTAAAAATAAATTGATATATTTGTGAAAGATATTGTCAAAATAATAATGCCTGGGTGCTCTGATCTGATAATTCTGTTTCCTACAGAAATATTTACTTATGGCATTTAGAATATATGTATACTTTTTATGGCAGTATTGTAATACTGCAAGTCATTATGAAAAGCAATTTCACTGTCATTTAGATATTTAATAAATCATTTATCTCGATACTGTACAGCTGTTAAAAATGGTAAGAAATTGGGAGAGTGAAAACACATTGACTAACGCACTCCTTTCCCTCCTAACTCTGCTTGGATGACTTAACCTGTACAGTAAAATGTCCACTTATTGTACCTGGAAGTCCTGGGAGGACTTGATACCATGAGAAAAAATGTGGAGCTCATTTGCAAGGAGAGAGAAGAGAAAAATTTCCCCCAAAAGAATGAAGGCTTTCTTTAATAATATCAGAAATCAAAAGTTAATTTTGTATTAGAGAAAATAAAGAGTGATTATAACCATTGTAATCATTAACATAGTTGGGGTACTTGCTCTGTCACTGTTATTTAAATTTGTTCCAAAAATCCACTAATACAATTTCCTCCCCCTTAGGAAACTAGTACAGGCATTAAAAGTATCAAATCTGTAGTGTTTTTCCTACTTCCCATCCTTGTAGAGATTTACTAAACAAAGAGTCATAGCATTTAGATTATAACTGATGGTGCCATTAGTGAGAATGAACCCTAGTTTCTGTTTCTTGATCATTTTTTTTTTATCATATACTCTTTCTTCAATTCCTTTGCTTCAGCAGGACTTGAAATAAATGTGTGTCTGATATTCATAAAATAATATTCAATGAGTCTCCTAAAGTCAGGATTAAAATTATAACCTGGGTCCTAGTGTTATTATCTGACCCCTGTTTAAAAATTAGTTCTTGTTTTAGGTGCATCTTGGCTTCAAGCAAGTCATTATATATGTCATCAACTTTAAGATATTGTTGAGGTTGATTTTTCTTTTTTACAAAGTATGTAAAGAACTGCAAATCAGTAAAGAAAAGGCTATTTAAAAGAGGGGGGAAGATTTCACTCATGTACTTTCACAGTGGCCCATCAAGATATCAAAAGCTACTCAACATAGCTAATCTTGAAATATTTTTTCTTTCCACCAAACTACCCTTGCCCATACCTCATATGCTTCCTCCCCCCTCCCTTTTCCCCATTCCCACTGGTAACCATTATCTTCTCTTATGCTGAGTTCAGATTTTTATCTTTTCTATTGTCTGCACATAATTCTGTGTTGGATATTTATATTCTGCAGATCGAAAAGACTTACTGAAATCTGTCTTTGACTTTTGGACTGATTTCATGCAATAAAATCACCTCAACTTCCATCCATTTTGTCCCGAATGCCACCTTTTCATCTTCACAACTTTGTAGTATTTCTTTGTATATACCCTCCACAGTTTATCCATTCACATGGCTACTTGGGATAGTTTCATAATTTGGCAGCAGTATACAGTGTTGATATGTACATAGTTGTAAATAAATCTTTTTGTATTAGATTTTCATATTATTTGGATTTATACCTAATAGTGGTATTGTTGGGTCATATGGAATATCCATTTTTATCTTCTTAAATCTCCATATAATTTCCACCGCGGCTGTACCAGTATTCCTTGAGAAAATAGAAAATTAGATTATAACATTGTAAGCATTAATAGAGTTAGGAGTGCATGCTATTATTACTTACCTTTGTTCTAAGATTCTACTAACACAGACAAACAAAATTGGTGGCATAAGTACTGTACTATTTTCCAACTGCAAAGGAAGAAGCATGTAATTGTTGTTTGTAAATGATACAGTTGTTTGCCTGGAACCTAGAGAATAAGCCAAAATAAATTTAGTTTTTTTAGTTTCTTTAATGAAAGAGTTGAGTTAAGGGAACTTGAATTAAGATACATTACAAAAGTTAGTAGATTTTCTCTAGTAGCAATAACTACTTGTTAAAAATCTAGAGAGGCCCACATGAAGAAAAATAAAATTGCTAAAGAATGCAAAACATGATCTTTAAAAACAGAGGCACCTGGAAATGAAAACTTTACTATTCTAAAAAAAATTTTTTTAGTTAAAATAATTTGATGCAATTCCAGTTGTAGCCTTGATAAGTTTTTTGGAATCTGAGGAAATTATTCTTAAAGGTTATAATTTAAAGATTTACAGATAAGAGAAATCATGGGTTATAATTTATCGCAGCATTTATTTAAATTAATTTAAAAGATATTGCAATAATCATAGTATGGTAATACAGGAATAGCTATAGGTAAATGGGACAAATAGAGACAAGAAAAAGTTATAAAGATATATGTAATTGTCACATGATGAAAATTACCTTATATTGCATAACAATGTGTAATATATAATAATATAATAATATTAAAAAAAAAAGGTTACTATCCCTAAAATATAAGAATTCCTACAAATTAATAAGTAAAAGGTAACTTTTTTTAATGAACAAAGGATGTAATCAGTTTATTAAAAAGGCACTGCAGAAGACCAGTGAACTATACAAATTACTGATAAACAACTCAGAACAAATCCACTCTTGTGGATCTCCAGTTACCTCTGTTCACAATTTGTTTGTATTTGCTCTTTTATTTGTTCAACGTATTGGACACTGGCTTGCTGGTCCCTACTCATCCATACAGGTAAGCAGAGGCAGTGAAAATGTTCATCATGTTAATAGAGCTTACAGATTGGTGGGGTGGAAATTACTTGACATATTAATATTGCCATAAATTTTATAATTTTATGGATGACACAATTTATCTCTTTCCTGGTTGATGGACATTGGGGTTTTTTAATAGTTTTTCAGCATAACTCTGATAAACATACTTGTTCATGTCTAATAAACATGTACAAAAGTATCTCTAAGACCCTACAATCTGACAGAGCCAGATAGAAAATAATTTAGATTCTTACAATTACTCACTTGTATCTTATCAGAAAGAAATCATCCAAGAAAGCAAATGGGCATGGCTGTGCCTACTTAAAACTCAGGTCCCCAAAACACATGGCTAGTATTCCAGTCTCTAGGGTATAAGCTTAATTGCTAGCATAGGCATGAGTGTTTTGAAGTAAGAGTTTCCAAGTTGCATTCAAAGTATCGATTTGCATTTCTGCTAGGAGTACTTGAAAATTATTTCTTCTGCTTGTCTTCTAACTCTTGTGAGACTTCCTAATTAACAATCAGTGGAAAAAAACATCTTGTCACTTAGTTATACATTTCCTGAGTACTACTGAAGTTGAATATCTTTTTCTATATTTGTTAGACTTTTAGATTTTCTTTCTGTATTCATATCCTTTCCCCATTTTTGATAATGTTAAAATGACTTTTTCTTTATGTTTGAGAGATGTTTTGATATCCTCTTGATACCAGATTAGTTTGATTCATCTGAATTTACTATCATGTATGTTTTGAAGGAAGAGATCTAACCATAGATATATACACACGTGATTTTTTATATCTGCATATAATTATATATGCACACATAAATATGTATGCTGTTAACTAAAGTTCCCATTATCATTTATTAAATACACTGCTGTTTCTCCATTGATTTTCAGCGCCATCTCTGCTGTATACTAGGTTTATATACTGTATAGTCAAAATTTTTATTTGCTGCATATTTCTGGACTCTGTTAGTTCTATTATTTTATTTTAGTTTCTCTGTGCCTGCAGTGGTAGCACTTTTTTTTTATATTTGCTGTAGTTTTTTTAAACCTTAATACTGGGCCGGGCATGGTGGCATGCACCTGTAATCCCAACTACCTGGGCGGCTGAGGCTGGGGATCACTTGAGTTCATAGTACCCCAGGCAACATACAAGACCTAGTCTCAAAAATAAATTAAAATAAAATAAAACCTTAATGCCTGTTGTATGTAGTTTCTTTAAAGTCAGGATGTATTTACTGATTGTAGAAGTGATAACTTGTCACTGCAGAATCTTAAAAAACTGCCAAAAGTATAGGCATTTCTTCTTCAGCATATTTTCATGATGTAAAATATGGATGTGGTTAAGATTTGTTAGAGAATAGTACTACCTAAATTTCACTATTTTCAGACTCATGATAGAGAATCAACATCTGTCAGAAAGTCAGTTAAGAATAATTTCAGTTTGGATTGTTGGTATAAAGTGATTTATGGTTTTTCCCTTTGCCACTACTGTTCATAATTATTAAAACAACATTTAGCTTTTTTGAAGTGTTTTCCCACATTTTTTCAATTTCTCATTTCACAGTTACTGTTCAGTTTATGGTCTCAGGTGTGGGAAAGCAAAAGTTCTGCCATGATTTTGATCCTGTGTTGGGAATAAAAGTGCTGGTTTTTTCATCATAAAACAAGCAAAATCTGAAAATACAGTAGGAGTAGTTGGGGGGAAGGGTTATCCTGCTCTTTAAACTTTGATGTGTACTAAAACAAATCAGATACTCATTCCCTTTACAATCATACTGTATCAATATAAAAGATTAAATTCAGGTGTAATTTTTTTTCCATTCAGAGCTTTTTTTTTTATTTCATACAACATTGGGCATCTTTGTATAGTTGTTGATCCCCTAGGGAATACTCCCCCTTCCCCCTGAACTCCCCTCTGGTTGCTCTGCCTCCTCTCTCATTACTTTAGTTGGTTCATGTTTAGCCCTTTGGTCTCTTCCCTTTTGGGAGTAATGTCCTTTTCCTGGGTGAGGATTGTTCCTTGGCATGGTCGACCATGCTGTTTAGATCTCCAGTCTTAACTCTGAGTTGGGCAGTGGCCCGAGCTGGTTTGGAGTTCATCAGTGCCTGTTCATTCTATTTCCTCCTTTCCATTTTATGTCCCCTTTTGCTAGTTCTGGCCTCTGGCTTAGGGAGCCTGACTTTTGTTAGTTGAGAAGTTCCTCAGTGGGGCCAGCCATCAGCAGATGTTTGGTCTGACTGGTCTCCTCAGTCTTGGTTTGCAACTCTGCTGTGTGGCTGCTATCATATTTCTGTGGCCTTCCCCCTGTGGAAAAGGGGTGCACCTTGCTCTTCCTTAGTCAATCTCAGACCAGGGGCCTGTGACAATGTAGATGTAATTCTATGTTAGGTAGCTTATAATTGGTCTCACAGTCCTATGTTAGGTGGTTCTCTCCATTCTCTTCTTGGGTCCTGCCCAGGAGATATGTGTCCAGGGCCTTTAGTCATATCCCTCACCTCTTCTGTTTCTTCAGTTGGATTATTAGTGTTTTTCTTTTTCCTGATGAGGACTGACTGGAGTGGTAGTAAACCAGACGGGGTCAGTCTGCCTCCACCCCTGCTCCATCTCCCCCCTCTTCCCACCTCCTCCCACTCCCCATGTTTCCCCTGTGGTCAGTGCACAAGCTGATGAGGCCCATGTTGGGTGCTTGCGATCCTACCATCGGATCGCCTCGGATCAGGGGATTACTGATAGCCAACATGGATACTCTGTTTTTTTTCACATATTATAGTTTACTACCATTAGAGTACCATTAGAGTAACGGACACCAGTTCCGTGTCCATAGAGTAATGAACACCAGTTCTAGCCGACAGTGATATAGTACTCTTTTGTGTTTCCTCAAGTCTGGGCAGTTGTTGGCAAGGATGACTCTTTTTACTATGTCTCGTCTGATCACGTTCCAACTCCGTTTGTGTCCCGATGTGTACTTTCCACTTTTCATAGTGAGTTGGAACCTAGAATTGATCGATCCTAGCTACTATTTCTCTTTGTGGTTACCATCTTTCTACCATATAGGCCAGATAGCCCTCAAACCAGAGCAGTCACCAGGATGACTGGGGAAAGAGAAAAAAAAGTGGAATACATTTTAAATGCCAACTTTGATACTATATGCATCATACAGTTTGTTATATGACTTGTAAAATTCTCCTAAACGGGTAAAGTGATATCTGAAAATACAGAACTGACCCCAGGGTGTCGTCAGTTTGTGAAGAATACATATATACATGCACATGCATGCGCGCACACACACACATATCTAACTTCTTGTGTAGGATTTGGTTTGACATAACCCTAAGCTGTTATGACTGTACTTTTAACAAAAATTTGTCTAATTTGGTCACTTATTTTATTTTAGCGAAGAGTAACCAGAATTCAACAAATAGAGAAGGACATACTTCGTATACGACAGCTTTTACAGTCCCAAGCAACAGAAGCAGAGGTTAGTAATTTGTCTTTTTTTGTTTGTAGGAATAAATGTAGGTAGTTAATCTAAGAAAATAAAATATATATAACTGATGTGCCATTTTCACACTACAGATATCTTCTAGGGATTCTAGACACAATTATAAAAAGCCTTGATTACTTTGGTTTCCTCACATCTTTTAGGCAATTTAAATTTTAGAACTGCAAGTACACATGTTTCACTTCAGGTATTAATTTACCTATACTTAACTATTGTAAACCAGTTATTTACCATTGTTTTATATGTAATCCATAGTAAGAATTGATCATACACATTTATTACACTTCCTCTGCAAACCTCATTAAAATGACAGTAAAGGAATAAAATGAAAACACACACACATACACACAAAGACCAGGTCAGGTGACAATGAAACTTAGAGAACTGGAAAGCAGGGAAACAAATACCTACTTTAGCAGAATAAGTAGAGAATGGCTTGTCAGCACTAAGAGGTCATGAAGCAACTGCTTTTACACTGTGACATCTTAAAAGTTTCTAGAATTGGTTATACCAGGTACCCCCAGATATGAAGATTGAAAATCTAAAGGCAAGAGAAAATTAAAAATTTGTTAAAAGACAGGTGGAGTCTCTAGACTCTCTCTTTGACTCTGCACAGTTGAGTGCAGGGTCTTTTCTTTTAGAAAAGATAAAGAATATTGGATAACAATAGGGATAACCCAGTTGTCTGGGGAAGTGTAGCATAGCACAGTGAAAATTTAGAGTGCTGAAACCCTGACGTGCTGACAGCCTTACACCAGGCTTTATAGTACTGACAAGTTTCTGGAAACAGCTTCTCTGAAAAAATGTTACTAGACAACCCCTCCCCAAACTGGAGGAGGGAGGAGAGCTCATTACTAACATCAGAGGGCTCCCCAATGAAACAACCCAGAAGATCACCCTACAGGACATCTATAATTAAAAAGCCCTATCCCTCAATTAAAGAGCTTCATTTAACTTTTTCATGGGTTTTTAAATATGGAATCAGAGTATCAGTATTGCCCATCTGAAGAGTGAGTGGGGAAGTAGCCCACTTTACCTCTTCCAGCTTTTGACCATGTTGTAATAGAGAAGATAGTTTTCATAACATTAAATAAAAAGAGCATATTTAAACCTTTTATTCTTATGTGATAAGAATTCTTAAAATAACCAATCAGCCACATGTTAATTACAACTATCTTATTGATGGTGACCAAAAAAGTATGAATGGACAAGTAAAGCCCACCAGATAGTTTAAGAAAAGTTCTAACAATATTTAATGGAAATAGATGCTATGCAGGAAGAGGAAAGCTTTAAAATACAAAACTAACTTAATATTCTAAGAAAAGATAATGAATCCATAAAGCAAGGCATGATACACAAAAGGAACAAGACTACCCTGACTTCATGTATTTCAGTGTCCCTAAGCCATGTGTACCCAGCCCAGTTTGTTGTGAAGTCTACCCCAGATCCAGTATATACTCCAGTATGATTCAATTCGAATAACTAGAGTTAGCATAGGTCAAGAGTCAAGTCCTTCACCAGACTTCCCCCTTTCAGATACTGGCCATGGAATTCAACAGTTCCCAAGTCAGTTTTATTTCTCCCAATTTGCTATGAAGTTGGGACTTCCCACAGCCTCCTCAAATTATATAATTTATTACAGTGATTCAGGACTTAGAGAAGTTACTAGACTTAAAATTACAGTTTTATTCTAATGGTTAGAGATTGAAACAACCACACAAATAAGCGTGTAGGGGAAGATAGGCATAGAAAATGGCAGAACTTCCGTGGCTTCTCTTACATGAATCTGGACATGTCACTCCCCAGCACACTAGTTCACCACCTGAGCTTCAGGGTTTGTTTTTATTGGGGATTCATTACATAGTCAAGATTGTTTAGTTAAGTTGTAACCAGAGACAAGCTGTGAACAAGAGTCTGTTGTAGGTGGCGCCACTAAGAAGAGGTGCCAGTAAGGCAAAATAGCCTGGATAATACACACCTTGAGAGCAAGCAAGGAAGGAAGCACTTCATTCAGGTAGAGTCTGGCATAAAAGGATAAAAGTTGAGTAGAAGCATGTGGGGAAAATGCCATGACAGCTTCAGCCCTGAGAACAATGATAGACTATGGCCTGAAATATCAGCACCATGAGACTTGACCTCCCTAAGGAAGAGGAAAAGTAAGAGAAATGCAAGTACTGGCCTTTAGTTTGAAAACTGGAATTTGTACCTCTGAAAAAGAGAGGGTAATTTGCCGGAAAAGTTTAGAATCTGTACTACTGAAGAAGAGAAGAAAATTGGAATCTATGTGCCTCCCAGAGAGGAACTTGCCCAAAATTGGACAGTGTGTGAAATACCTACTTTAGATTTGGAGAGGCTAGAAGACACCATCTGAGACACATGCTTTTTTTTTTTTTTTTTGTAATTCATTTTATTGATTTGTCACATTTGTGCATTAATTGATCCCTCCTCCTCCCCCCCTCCAGTTACTCCATCTCCCATTTTTCTGCGATTTGTTGGTTGGTTAAGTTGATGTTCAGTTGTTGGTTGTTTGGCCCGTTGTTCTCTTCTGATGTCTGGTAAATGTGTTGGGTTTTTTTTTTTTTTGCATATTTATATGTATATTTACATTTATATTACACTAGTCCATTATTGTGTACCCTGGGGCTTTCCCACTTCACTAACATTTGTTAACTATCCTGATCTTTTGT